>JARQOD010013676.1:0-14334 GCA_033576555.1 Oophaga sylvatica
AAACAGGGATACGTTCAGTGAAGAAGGCTACTCCAGTACAGATGGAAACTGTGGATGGCTCCCTGCTGACCTCTGGACCAGTGGATCAGGAAACAGAGCCTTTGAGGGTTCTTATGGGTAAAGATCATCAAGAGAAACTGTCCTTTATGCTTATCTCTTCTCCCCACTTTCCCATTATTCTAGGGCTACCATGGCTGCAGGCTCAGAATCCTACCATTAACTGGGAGACCAAGGAATTACACTTTCCAGAGAAACAGATGAGTCCAAAAGTTTCAGCTTGCTCTGTTCCTAAAGGAACCATGTCAGTCCCTGAACTACCAGCTGTATACCAGGACTATGTGGATTTATGTGACAAGAAGAACGCTGACCAGCTTCCCCCTCACCGTCCATATGATTGTCCAATTGAATTATTGCCTGGAGCAGAGATACCTTTTGGTAAGATCTACCCCCTGGCGGGGCCCGAGCTAAAGGCTTTAAAGGATTACATAGATGAAAATCTAGCCAAGGGCTTCATACGCCCCTCTTCATCTCCTGCAGGTGCACCCATCTTCTTTGTAAAGAAGAAAGATGGATCTCTAAGACCCTGCGTAGACTATAGGGAACTCAATAAGGTTACTATTAGAAACCGTTATCCATTGCCTTTAATCCCTGAGTTATTGGAGAGAGTGCGACATGCCAAAATTTTCTCTAAACTAGATCTTCGTGGGGCCTATAACTTAGTCCGTATTAGACCTGGGGATGAATGGAAGACTGCATTCAGGTCACGCTATGGACACTTTGAATATCTAGTTATGCCTTTTGGTCTGAGTACCGCCCCAGCCACTTTCCAACACTTGGTGAATGACATCTTTAGGGATCTCCTAGATACATTCGTGGTGATTTATTTGGATGATATTCTAATTTTTTCTAACTCCACAGAGGAACATCATGGACATGTGAGAATGGTCTTGGAACGTCTAAGACAAAATCATCTTTACATCAAACTTGAAAAGTGTGAATTCCATAAGACCGAAATTCAATTTCTGGGGTATGTACTGTCTACACAAGGAATTAGTATGGATGGAAGCAAAACCCAAGCCATCAAGGATTGGCCAAGTCCTAGAAATGTGAAGGAGGTACAGCGCTTCATCGGGTTTGCCAACTTCTATAGACGTTTCATTAGGAATTTCTCTGAGGTAGTGTCACCTATCACCCAACTTACCCGGAAAGAGTCTAGGTTCTCCTGGACTCCCCAAGCCCAGGAAGCATTTTCCCGTCTAAAAGATAAATTTACCACTGCACCTATCTTAGTACATCCCAACCCCGAGCTTGCCTTCATAATAGAGGTGGATGCTTCAGACTGTGCCGTTGGAGCTATACTCTCTCAGAGAACAGGTGAGAAGAATGTCTTGCATCCCTGTGCCTTCTTTTCCCAGCAGTTGTCTTAGGCTGAGAAGAACTACGATGTGGGCAATAGAGAATTGTTGGCCATTATTGCCGCCTTCAAAGAATGGAGACACCTTCTTCAGGGAGCTGCACAGCAAATAGTCGTCCTGACAGACCATCGTAACCTTGAATTTATCAGGTCGGCTAAGTGCCTGACTCCTCGCCAGGCTCGCTGGAATCTTTTCTTAAACCAATTTAATTTTATCATTTCTTATAGACCAGGATCGCGCAATGGAAAGGCTGATGCCCTCTCTAGGATTTACTCAGCAGAGACACGTCCAATTACTCCTCCTAAGACTATTCTTCCTGACTCTAGATTCCTGGGAGTGATTCATAATCAAGACCTACTTAAGGACATCAAGGAAGCATACCATGCGGATTCCTTTTTGGCACAACCCCCAAGGGACGTAAGTCTTGTCTTTAAGAATGGTGTGTGGATTCAGGGACAACGCCTGTATATTCCTGAAACAGTCAGATTGAGAGTATTGCAACTCATCCACGATTCCAAGATAGCCGGGCATAGGGGAATTCTAAAGACACAGGAATTTCTTTCTCGTTTCTTTTGGTGGCCCACTTGCAGGAAGGATGTTTTAAACTATGTCACTTCATGTGAAGTCTGTGCAAGATGCAAAACACCTCGCTCCTCACCAACTGGTCTGTTGCAACCTCTTCCCACCCCGTCCCGCCCGTGGGGATCCATTTCTATGGACTTCATTGTGGAGTTACCAACCTCTCAAGGGAAGAACACCATTCTAGTAGTGGTTGATCGTTTAACAAAAGCAGCTCATTTTATTCCTTGTGTCGGCTTACCCACTGCAAGACAGACATCAGATTTGATGATTAAAAATGTGTTTCGCTTACATGGAGTACCAGATGAGGTTATTTCGGATCGAGGGGTGCAATTCACTTCAAGGTTTTGGCAAAATTTCTGTGCAGCATTGGACATTAAAGTAAACCTTTCTTCTGCTTTTCATCCTCAGACTAATGGACAGACAGAACGAACCAATCAGACCCTGGAGCAGTATCTTCGCTGCTTTATCTGCCACCTACAGGATGATTGGGTGGATCTACTTCCATTGACTGAGTTCTCTTATAACAACTCTCAGAGCGTCTCCACTAAGCAGTCTCCTTTTTACTCTAATCTAGGTTATCATCCTAACATTCTTCCACGATTTCCCATAGAAACGCCTTTGCCAGCAGTGGCTGAAAGAATCACGTCTTTACAAAAGAATATGGATCTTCTAAAGGGAAATCTGGAATTGGCTCAGGAAAGGTACAAGAAAGCCGCAGATAAATTTCGTAAACCTGCACCAGCTTTCAAGGTAGGAGACCTGGTTTGGCTGTCAACCAGAAATCTTAAGTTAAGAATTCCATCATCTAAGTTGGGACATAAGTACATTGGACCTTATAAAATCAGTAAAATTATAAGTGCTGTCGCTTGTCGTCTTCAACTGCCCAGAACTATGAGAATCCACCCTGTCTTTCATGTATCCCTACTAAAGGCTGCGACACCCAATACGTTTCCTGGACGTTCTTCTCCTTGCCCTGACCCAGTGCTGGTCGATGGTCAGGAAGAATTTGTGGTGGAAAGGATTTTAGATTCCAGGTTGTATAGAAATCAGTTACAATATCTGATTAAATGGCAGGGCTACCCAGTGGAGGACAACTCATGGGAACCAGTCAATAACGTTAATGCTCCTCGCTTGCTCCGTCAGTTTCATCAGAGGTACCCACAAGCCTGGTCTGAGGTCATCCGGAGGTTGTCCCTAAGGGGGGAGTAATGTAAGGTTCTGTGTACATGTTCCTGAAACTCAGTTTTTCCGTCAGCCATTTTACTTTCTGTCTTGCTGCAGCTATCTTGCCCTCAGTCAATATGGAGTTTCCAGCTTGCATGTTCCCGCCCTGATTCTCTCCTCTTGCTTCTTAAGCAGCCACAGCTGAGCAATCAGTGCTTCAGAATCAAGCCTGCAGTGAACCTGTGACCTGACTCCTGAAAGCCTTGGACCTTGTACTCCAGTTATTTCCTATTGTGGAACTTTGGAACACTCGTGGACTTTGGAACCTTGCTATTTGATAAATCCACGTTTGCATGGACTTACGGTAACAGAGAAGAGATCCTGAACCTGTTGTGGAGAGTGTTTGCTGAGCTTAAGTTACTCTGGCCTGCTGTGTCTCCTGCTTTTGTATCTGCAAACTGTGTGACTATTATTGCCACTTGTATGAAGTAATACAAGACCTTCTATATCAAACCTGTGACTCCTGTGTTTTCATCGCACCCAAGCACAAGACACTATATGAACTGTACTACTTACATTACAATGAGATTGCAGTACCCTGACTAACCACCACAACTAGAGGCAGCCGTGGAGCGTTCCTACGTTGGTCCTAGACGCCTCGTCACAGCCTGAGAAACTAACTATACCTAAAGATAGAAAGAGGAAAGCTATCTGCCCCGGAGCAGATCCCCAAAGAACATAGAAAGCCCCCAAACATGTAATGGCGGTTAGACAAGAAGAAATACTGACACAGACAGAAAATAGTATGAGCAAACGTTGGGGCCCAAACTATCTAGATAGAAAAGGATAGGAAGGGCACTTACTGCAATCCCAAAAAACCCTGAAAAGCACCAACTTTACTAATTTCAAAAACACCTGAGATCACACGACTTCTACCACCTAAATTAGTTCTCTGGTGTAACAAAATCAAAACAGCAGCCACTGAAACAACTGGAAAAAGCAAATGTACAAACATCAGTGGCTGAACAAAACTGAGAGGGCAAAAGCCCCCGGAGGGGACCCTGAAGGCCCCCACAGAAGTGCAGGACAAAATGCAAAAATCAAGCACAAAAGCAAAAAGAAGAAAATGTCTTATCTGTTAGCAGGAGATGCAGACACGACACAGCAGGCTACAAAGGAAACAGGAATCAAGGATTGAGACCAGAACAATTGATCACCGGCAACCCTGATGGGAAGGTGACTCCCTTATATAAGACCAGTCAGTAACACCTGATTCCCAATCCTCACAATCTTCACTGGACAGTCCAGTACCACTTGTAACCACCAGAGGGAGCCTCTGCTCAGAACTCATTTCAAGTCCATTCACAACAGGTTGTACTGGACCATCGCCACTAAGAGGGGTTGTACTGGACCACCGCCACTAAGAGGGGTTGTACTGGACCACCGCCACTAAGAGTTGTTGTACTGGTCCACCGCCACTAAGAGGGGTTGTACTGGACCACCGCCACTTAGGAGGGTTGTACTTGACCACCACCACTAAGAGGTGTTGTACTGGACCACCACCACTAAGAGGGGTTGTACTGGACCACCGCCACTAAGAGGGGTTGTACTGGACCACCGCCACTTAGAGGGGTTGTACTGGACCACCGCCACTAAGAGGGGTTGTACTAGACCATCGCCACTAAGAGGGGTTGTACTGGACCACCGCCACTAAGAGGGGTTGTACTGGACCACCGCCACTTAGGAGGGTTGTACTTGACCACCGCCACTAAGAGGGGTTGTACTGGACCACCGCCACTAAGAGGGGTTGTACTGGACCACCGCCACTAAGAGGGGTTGTACTGGACCACCGCCACTAAGAGGCGTTGTACTAGACCACCGCCACTAAGAGGGGTTGTACTGGACCATCGCCACTAAGAGGGGTTGTACTGGACCACCGCCACTAAGAGGGGTTGTACTGGACCACCGCCACTAAGAGTTGTTGTACTGGTCCACCGCCACTAAGAGGGGTTGTACTGGACCACCGCCACTTAGGAGGGTTGTACTTGACCACCGCCACTAAGAGGGGTTGTACTGGACCACCGCCACTTAGGAGGGTTGTACTAGACCACCGCCACTAAGAGGGGTTGTACTGGACCATCGCCACTAAGTGGGGTTGTACTGGACCACCGCCACTAAGAGTTGTTGTACTTGTCCACCGCAACTAAGAGGGGTTGTACTGGTCCACCGCCACTAAGAGTTGTTGTACTTGTCCACCGCCACTAAGAGGGGTTGTACTGGACCACCGCCACTTAGGAGGGTTGTATTAGACCACCGCCACTAAGAGGGGTTGTACTAGACCACCGCCACTAAGAGGGGTTGTACTGGTCCACCAACACTAAGAGTTGTTGTACTTGTCCAACGCCACTAAGAGGGGTTGTACTGGACCACAGCCACTTAGGAGGGTTGTATTAGACCACCGCCACTAAGAGGGGTTGTACTAGACCACCGCCACTAAGAGGGGTTGTACTGAATCACCGCCACTAAGAGGGGTTGTACTGTAACCACCGCCACTAAGAGGGGTTGTACTGGATCACCGCCACTTAGGAGGGTTGTATTAGACCACCGCCACTAAGAGGGGTTGTACTAGACCACCGCCACTAAGAGGGGTTGTACTGGACCATCGTCACTAAGAGGGGTTGTACTGGACCACCGCCACTAAGAGGGGTTGTATTGGACCACCGCCACTAAGAGTTGTTGTACTGGTCCACCGCCACTAAGAGGGGTTGTACTAGACCACCGCCACTTAGTAGGGTTGTACTAGACCACCGCCACTAAGAGGGGTTGTACTGGACCACCGCCACTAAGAGGGGTTGTACTGGACCACCGCCACTAAGAGGGGTTGTACTGGACCACCGCCACTAAGAGGGGTTGTACTGGACCACCGCCACTAAGAGGGGTTGTACTGAACCACCGCCACTAAGAGGGGTTGTACTGGACCACCGCCACTAAGAGGGGTTGTACTGGACCACCGCCACTAAGAGGGTTGTATTAGACCACCGCCACTAAGAGGGGTTGTACTGAACCACCGCCACTAAGAGGGGTTGTACTGAACCACCGCCACTAAGAGGGATTTGCCTATAAACATGTCCTCGGGATAGATAATACGTACGTGACCGCTGGGACCCTGCCCGGTCCTGAGAGCGCTAGCATCAAAGTCCTGTGGAGTGGAGGTAAAATGAAAGCCAATCTCTCATTGGTTCTCCTGGTAAAATGAAAACCTGGCTCTGATTGGTTCCTCTGGTAAAATGAAAGCTGAGTGTTGATTGGTAACATGGTAGCTGAGCTCTGATTGGTTGCTATGGGTAACACAAACAGGTTTCCTGCAGGACAGTTCTGATGACTGGGGCCCGATATGTGTCATCCTGTTCAGACCGCACAGAGGGTAACGGGGGCCGGTATTCGTGTCCCACCCTGTACAAAAACGGCATAAATGTGGACAGTGACTGTATAAGACAGCGCTGCGCCTACCGATGTGCTCTAGAGCGGACGTTAACCCCTTCGGTGCTGTGATGAACGGGCACGCGGTCCGCCACACGGTAGCCCGGGGTATCACGGCTTGTGATCCCTCCGTGCTGCAAATGTGACGAAAACGCGCACACACACGACGGCTGCTGCCGTCCGACCCAGTAAACTGCAGGGATTTATAATTATCCCACTTCCACTTAGGAACTTGCAGCTCTCTGGCGCCCCCCTTACCCTCAGGTCAGTCAGGGAACTGCACCTAGGATAATTGGTCGCCAGACGGGTCACTTGGATGTGTGCTGGCTATTGGGCACGCTGCAGTGAGGGAATTATAATTACTCCTGGCTGCAGCCAGGCAGTACCCTTATAAACCCCGCTCCGTCACTGCCAGCGTCACCCAATAGATTAACACTTTACACCCCTTCCTTTTAGCTGCCACCAGCTACGGCTTTTGATGAACAATTTATCAAGAGGGTCCGTAGCAACCCCAAAACAGTAGCGTAGTGCTTCAGGCACGTGCAAATTCGTTTATAGAGCAGGAGAAACAAACTAATAAATTTATAGGTTTATTCCTTAAAAACCAGGCAGTGCTTATATAATATAAAAAGATGTAACAAACTGAGACAATATCGTTATATACAGATGCAGTTATAAAATAAAATGGGATTAAGAATGAAAGATAACTCACATGATAGTTACATATGCATAGGCAAGCCAGGCTGGGGGAAGGAGCCACACGTCATAGTTCATTGGTAGATCTCTTACTCAGGACATCCCAGCAGAAAAGTGCCTAAGGAACTTCACTGCAAGACTTATGCATGTCAGCTTCTGACCTCACAAAAAGGGCTGGTCCTCTGGCCACCTCCCCTGGCTGCAAGCTATGGTTTGAGCTCTGCAATATCATAAGGTTCATAACTCGTCCTGTGAACCTAGCAGAATAACGGCAGACCTATCAATGATCTCACTCCAAAATGACGGTTCCAATGAGCCCACACTTGGGTGGGCTAGTACATGGGGCACCCGAGAATTCCATTTCTCGGGTTCTGTTGGAGTTACGGGTTTACCAGTACCACGGGAACGATGCCCGTCGGCGCATGGTTCAACACAGTAACTTTCGTGTTTCTAGCGAATGCTCCCACCGTGTTATTAACCAAAAAAGAATGAATTCTCCAAAATGGCTGCTATAGGAAGAAAGCACGTGTGCAGACAATGCAGGACCCCTGCGGTGAAGCGGGAAAACTTCCAGCACTGGCAGCTCACATTACACTGCCTGAGTGCAGGCTGGGGGTTGGTGAGAAGTACGAGAGCTGCAGAGAGAAGGAGGGGGGCTTTGCTTGGTGGGCTTTCAGCAGTACAAAAAAAAAGATGAGGACAGCAATTCCAGCACAGCACTCATCACAGGTGCCGATTGCCCCCACTGTCACCGCCATCTTGGTCCATCAGTGTCACTATATACCTCACACAAGTTCATCAGCGGAAAAATAAAAAAATATTACAAGTCTCATAAAACAGCGAATTTTTTTTTTGTTTTCTTATGACGTTCTGAATATTTTTGAAATCACTAAAGTAATAATAATTAATAAAAATGATACAAGTTCCGTTTTTCTGAAATCACAGTAACCCGGCGTCTCATATGTGCCCTCTACTCCCCCGTCCAGATGATAAAGTGAAGCCCACGGCCGAGGTCGTCTCCTCCAAATGCGTGAAGAACCCCAATAAGATCCTGGTCTACATGTACATGTCCCCCAACTCCGCCACCCAGAAGGAAAACCTCCGGAAAATCGCCATCGAGAAGGAAGCCTCGGAGGATGTGGAGATTTACGTCTGGAAGATGGTGAAAGGTGAATCCCCCAATGGGAAATTAAAGCAATACGAAAAGTCCTGCAGCTTTCTAAAATGCTGTATGTGTCAATTCCAAGGTCCCTGCTTGCTGTCAGTGAATGAAATCGGAAGTTCTTTCTATACAGAAGCTGAAAACCCGTCCGATCACATACTTCCCACAGCTGAGCTTCTGTTACAGATGTTTCCAGCTGATAAATTGTAACAATCCGTAAGAAGGAGAGATTTGTGCTGCTGCTGTGTTTAGCTCACGGAGAAATGTCCAGACTGGATACAATTGTAGCAAACCCTCAGCTGTGAGATACACAGTCAGTCATGGCTGGAAGTGTTGGCATCCTTGAAATTGTTCCAGAAAATTAAGTATTTCTCCCAGAATTTCTCCCAAATAAGCAGCCCCAATTAAGTTCCAAAGAAATTCCAGCTGTCCTGCAGGCTCAAGGGGCATCAGTGTCAGCACGGACTACATCCACATGTGAATGACATGAAACGCTCTGGCAGGAGACCCGGAGGACCCCACTGCTGACACAGAGACATTAAAAAGCTAGACTGCAGTTTGCCAAAATGTACGTGAGTAAGCCACAATCCTTCTGGGAAAGTGTCTTGTGGACAGATAAGACCGAGATCGAGCTTTTTGGTAAAACACATCATTCTACTGTTTACTGAAAACGGAATGAGGCCTACAAAGAAAAGAACACAGCACCTACAGTCAGGTATGGTGGAGGGTCACAGATGTTTTGGGGCTGTTTTGCTGCCTCTGGCATTGGGTGCCCTGACTGTGTGCAAGGCATCATGAAATCTGAAGATTACCAAAGGATTTTGGGTCACAATGTAGTGCCCAGTGTCAGAAAGCTGGGGTTGTGTCCTAGGTCATGGGTTTTCCAGCAGGATAATGACCCCAAACATACTTCAAGAAGCCCCCAGAATTGGATGGACACATAGTGCTTGAGAGTCGTGAAGTGGCAGCAATGAGTCTGGATCTAAATCCCATTCATCACCTGTGGAGAGATCTGAAAATTGATGCTGGGAGAAGATGAAATATGAGACCGGGAGCAGTTTGTAAAAAGAGTTCAGAATTCCAGCTGAGAGGAGTAAGAAGCTCGTGGACGGTTATTGGAAGTGATTGATTGCGTTTTTTATTCCAAAAGGTGCAAACAAATATTAAGGAGGGTGCCAACAATTTTGTCTGGTCCATTTTTTTGAGTTTTGTGTGAAATTACCGTATGTCCAATTTGCCTTTTTTCCTCTGTTTTTTTCCGTTGTTCCAATAACAAAAGGAAAAAAAATGTGTAATTGCAATAATTTTCTGGTAGAAATTTTCATTTTCTGGAACAATTTCACTTTCGGCCAGGACTGTTTAAAATTTATAGAATTACTTTTAGCCAATGTAACCAATGTCGGAATTCACTGACAGCAGCAAGAGATGTTGAAAATGGTGAAAATGTATGAGGAGTTTACATAAACTTGATTTGTGACTTACAGGAGTGTGATGAACGGGCACGCGGTCCGCCACACGGTAGCCCGGGGTATCACGGCTTGTGATCCCTCCGTGCTGCAAATGTGACGAAAACGCGCACACACACGACGGCTGCTGCCGTCCGACCCAGTAAACTGCAGGGATTTATAATTATCCCACTTCCACTTAGGAACTTGCAGCTCTCTGGCGCCCCCCTTACCCTCAGGTCAGTCAGGGAACTGCACCTAGGATAATTGGTCGCCAGACGGGTCACTTGGATGTGTGCTGGCTATTGGGCACGCTGCAGTGAGGGAATTATAATTACTCCTGGCTGCAGCCAGGCAGTACCCTTATAAACCCCGCTCCGTCACTGCCAGCGTCACCCAATAGATTAACACTTTACACCCCTTCCTTTTAGCTGCCACCAGCTACGGCTTTTGATGAACAATTTATCAAGAGGGTCCGTAGCAACCCCAAAACAGTAGCGTAGTGCTTCAGGCACGTGCAAATTCGTTTATAGAGCAGGAGAAACAAACTAATAAATTTATAGGTTTATTCCTTAAAAACCAGGCAGTGCTTATACAATATAAAAAGATGTAACAAACTGAGACAATATCGTTATATACAGATGCAGTTATAAAATAAAATGGGATTAAGAATGAAAGATAACTCACATGGTTGTTAGATCATTACAGGCAAGCCAGGCTGGGGGAAGGAGCCACACGTCATAGTTCATTGGTAGATCTCTTACTCAGGACATCCCAGCAGAAAAAGTGCCTAAGGAACTTCACTGCAAGACTTATCCATGTCAGCTTCTGACCTCACAAAAAGGGCTGGTCCTCTGGCCACCTCCCCTGGCTGCAAGCTATGGTTTGAGCTCTGCAATATCATAAGGTTCATAACTCGTCCTGTGAACCTAGCAGAATAACGGCAGACCTATCAATGATCTCACTCCAAAATGACGGTTCCAATGAGCCCACACTTGGGTGGGCTAGTACATGGGGCACCCGAGAATTCCATTTCTCGGGTTCTGTTGGAGTTACGGGTTTACCAGTACCACGGGAACGATGCCCGTCGGCGCATGGTTCAACACAGTAACTTTCGTGTTTCTAGCGAATGCTCCCACCGTGTTATTAACCAAAAAAGAATGAATTCTCCAAAATGGCTGCTATAGGAAGAAAGCACGTGTGCAGACAATGGAGGACCCCTGCGGTGAAGCGGCAAAACTTCCAGCACTGGCAGCTCACATTACACTGCCTGAGTGCAGGCTGGGGGTTGGTGAGAAGTACGAGAGCTGCAGGGAGAAGGAGGGGGGGCTTTGCTTGGTGGGCTTTCAGCAGTACAAAAAAAAAAGATGAGGACAGCAATTCCAGCACAGCACTCATCACAGTCATTACACAGAGTGATCTATTCTATAGTCATTACACAGAGTGATCTATTCTATAGAGTCATTACACACAGAGTGATCTATTCTATAGAGTCATTACACACAGAGTGATCTATTCTATAGAGTCATTACACACAGAGTGATCTATTCTATAGAGTCATTACACACAGAGTGATCTATTCTATAGAGTCATTACACACAGAGTGATCTATTCTATAGAGTCATTACACACAGAGTGATCTATTCTATAGTCATTACACACAGAGTGATCTATTCTATAGTCATTACACACAGAGTGATCTATTGTATAGAGTCATTACACACAGAGTGATCTATTCTATAGTCATTACACACAGAGTGATCTATTCTATGAGCATTACACACAGAGTGATCTATTCTATGAGTCATTACACACAGAGTGATCTAATCTATAGAGTCATTACACAGAGTGATCTATTCTATAGTCATTACACACAGAGTGATCTATTCTATAGAGTCATTACACACAGAGTGATCTATTCTATAGAGTCATTACACACAGAGTGATCTATTCTATAGTCATTACACATAGAGTGATCTATTCTATAGAGCCATTACACACAGAGTGATCTATTCTATAGAGTCATTACACAGAGTGATCTATTCTATAGAGTCATTACACACAGAGTGATCTATTCTATAGAGTCATTACACACAGAGTGATCTATTCTATAGAGTCATTACACACAGAGTGATCTATTCTATAGAGTCATTACACACAGAGTGATCTATTCTATAGTCATTACACAGAGTGATCTATTCTATAGTCATTACACACAGTGATCTATTCTATAGAGACATTACACACAGAGTGATCTATTCTATAGTCATTACACACAGAGTGATCTATTCTATAGAGTCATTACACACAGAGTGATCTATTCTATAGTCATTAACACAGAGTGATCTATTCTATAGAGTCATTACACACAGAGTGATCTATTCTATAGAGTCATTACACACAGATTGATCTATTCTATAGGTCATTACACACAGAGTGATCTATTCTATAGAGTCATTACACACAGAGTGATCTATTCTATAGTCATTACACACAGTGATCTATTCTATAATCATTACACACAGAGTGATCTATTCTATAGTCATAACACACAGAGTGATCTGTTCTATAGTCATTACACACAGAGTGATCTATTCTATAGAGTCATTACACACAGAGTGATCTATTCTATAGTCATTACACACAGAGTGATCTATTCTATAGAGTCAATACACACAGAGTGATCTATTCTATAGTCATTACACACAGAGTGATCTATTCTATAGAGTCATTACACACAGAGTGATCTATTCTATAGTCATTACACACAGAGTGATCTATTCTATAATCATTACACACAGAGTGATCTATTCTATAGTCATTACACACAGAGTGATCTATTCTATAGAGACATTACACACAGAGTGATCTATTCTATAGAGTCATTATACACAGAGTGATCTATTCTATAATCATTACACACAGAGTGATCTATTCTATAGAGACATTACACACAGAGTGATCTATTCTATAGAGACATTACACACAGAGTGATCTATTCTATAGAGACATTACACACAGAGTGATCTATTCTATAGAGTCATTACACACAGAGGGATCTATTCTATAGAGACATTACACACAGAGTGATCTATTCTATAGTCATTACACACAGAGTGATCTATTCTATAGAGACATTACACACAGAGTGATCTATTCTATAGAGTCATTACACACAGAGTGATCTATTCTATAGAGTCATTACACACAGAGTGATCTATTCTATAGAGTCATTACACACAGAGTGATCTATTCTATAGAGTCATTACACACAGAGTGATCTATTCTATAGAGACATTACACACAGAGTGATCTATTCTATAGAGACATTACACACAGAGTGATCTATTCTATAGAGTCATTACACACAGAGGGATCTATTCTATAGAGACATTACACACAGAGTGATCTATTCTATAGTCATTACACACAGAGTGATCTATTCTATAGAGACATTACACACAGAGTGATCTATTCTATAGAGTCATTACACACAGAGTGATCTATTCTATAGAGTCATTACACACAGAGTGATCTATTCTATAGTCATTACACACAGAGTGATCTATTCTATAGTCATTACACACAGTGATCTATTCTATAGAGCATTACACACAGAGTGATCTATTCTATAGTCATTACACACAGAGTGATCTATTCTATAGAGTCATTACACACAGAGTGATCTATTCTATAGTCATTACACACAGAGTGATCTATTCTATAGAGTCATTACACACAGAGTGATCTATTCTATAGAGTCATTACACACAGAGTGATCTATTCTATAGAGCATTACACACGGTGATTATTTATAGTCTTTCACAAGGTGTTTTTTCAAGAGATTACACACAGAGTGATTTTTTTCTATAGGCATTACACCAGGGATTTTCTTGATCATTTTACACAGAGTGATCTATTCTATAGAGTCATTACACCAGAGGCTATTTAAGTCATTAAACCCGAGTGATTTTTCTATAAGGCATTACACACGAGTGATCATTTATAATTTTTAAAAAAGATGCTATTTTTATATCATTCACACAGGATTTTCTATGTCTTAACACAAGTGATCTATTTATAGAGTATTAAAAGAGTGATTATCTATAGGCATTACAACGAGTGTCTATTCTATAGTCATTACACACAGGGATTTTCTTTTGAGATTAAAAACAGAGTGATTTTCTTAGCATACACACAGAGTGATCATTCTATAGAACTTACACCAAAAAGGGGGTTTTTCTTTAATCAACACCAGGGGATCTATTCAAGGTCTTTTCACACAGAAATGATTTATTTTGAGCATTACCAAAAGAGTATCTATTTTTAAGAGTTTTATTTAAAACAGGGATTATTTATATCATTCAACAGAGGGGTTTTTTTGAGTCAT
>JARQOD010013677.1:0-14333 GCA_033576555.1 Oophaga sylvatica
AACTTAGGTAATGGCACAAGATGTATCATCTTGGAAAACCTATCACAAATTACCCAGATGGTGGTCATTCTCTGAGAAACAGGAAGATCGGAAATGAAATCCATAGAGATATGGGTCCATGGTCTCTTGGGCACAGGCAATGGCATCAACAAACCACTAGAGCGAGAGCAAGGCTTGGAGCGAGAGCAAGTCCCGCAGGACTGCACAAATTCCCTGACATCGCGAGACAAGGTAGGCCACCAAAAGGACCGACTAACCAAGTCTCTGGTACCAAAAATTCCGGGATGCCCAGCCAATGCGGAACAATGAATCTCAGACATCACACTCTTTTTCCATTGGTCCGGGACAAACAATTTTCCAACAGGGCAGCGCTCGGGCCTATCCTCCTGACACCCTCCAGAGCAAGTCTCAAATTGGGCGAGATGGCGGAAAGAACTACACCCTCCTTCAAAATAACAGAGGGATCAGATAGCTCAGGAGAGTCCGCAAGGAAACTCCTCGAGAGGGCATCCGCCTTAACATTCTTAGTGCCAGGAAGAAAGGAAACCACAAAATTAAAACGTGTGAAAAACAAGGCCCACCTGGCCTGTCTAGGATTGAGTCGCTTGGCAGATTCCAGATAGACCAGATTCTTATGGTCCGTAAGGACCACCACCTGATGTTTGGCTCCCTCCAGCCAATGTCTCCACTCTTCAAAAGCCCACTTCATGGCCAATAACTCCCGATTACCCACGTCATAATTACGTTCAGTAGGAGAAAATTTTCGAGAGAAAAAGGCACAAGGGTTACTTTTAGAGGTCTCTGGATCTTTTTGGGACAAAACGGCACCTGCCCCAATTTCAGAGGCATCAACCTCCACCTGAAATGGCAGAGAAACATCAGGCTGATGTAGAACAGGAGCAGAAGTGAATCTCTGCTTAAGTTCCTGAAACGCAGAGACTGCCTCAGGAGGCCAATTCACCACATCAGAACCCTTTCTGGTCAAATCAGTTAATGGTTTAACAATAACCGAGAAATTACCAATAAATTTACGATAAAAATTGGCAAAACCCAAAAATCTCTGAAGAGCCTTTAATGAAGTAGGTTGGACCCAATCACAGATGGCCTGAACCTTGACCGGGTCCATTTCAATAACAGATGGGGACAAAATGAATCCCAGAAATGAGATCTTCTGTACGCCAAAAAGACACTTTGATCCCTTCACATACAGAGCATTCTCTCTCAAAATCTGGAATACAGTTCGAACATGTTTCACATGAGAGTCCCAGTCATTAGAAAAAATCAAGATATCATCCAAATAAACAATCAGAAACTTGTCCACAAAATCCCTGAAAATGTCATTCATGAAGGACTGGAAGACGGAAGGAGCATTAGTGAGCCCAAAGGGCATCACAAGGTACTCAAAATGCCCTTCAGGGGTGTTAAATGCCGTTTTCCATTCATCCCCGTGCTTAATGCGAATAAGGTTATACGCCCCCCTGAGGTCAAGCTTGGTAAACCAAGTAGCGTTTTTCACCCTGGAAAACAGGTCAGAAATCAAGGGTAACGGGTATTGATATTTCACAGTAATATTGTTCAAGAGACGATAATCAATACACGGCCTTAATGAACCATCTTTTTTGGCCACAAAGAAAAAACCGGCACCTAAGGGTGAAGAGGATGGTCTGATATGACCCTTCTCCAATGATTCCTTGATATAAGACCGCATAGCGTCATGTTCAGGTACAGACAAGTTAAAAAGGCGACCTTTAGGGAATTTACTACCTGGCACTAATTCAATAGCGCAGTCATAGCTCCTATGGGGAGGTAAGGATGCAGATTTACTTTCGCTAAACACATCAGAAAAATCAAACAAAAAGTCAGGAACATCCTCAGCCTGGGGGGAGGCAGAAAAAACAGGAGTGTTGGTATTAACACATTGGCAGCCCCAACTGGTTACAGACACAGATTTCCAATCCAAAACAGGATTATGAGACTGCAACCAAGGGAAACCTAGTACAATAATGTCATGCAGATTATACAGCACCAAAAATTTGCAACTCTCCTGATGATCAGGTTCAACCCTCATTATCACCTGAGTAGAGAACTGGGGTTTATTCTCAGCCAAAGGGGTAGAATCAATCCCCAGTAGGGGAATAGACTTCCGTAGGGGTATCAAGGGAAACCCACAACGTTTAGCAAAATCAAAATCCATCAGGTTAATAGCTGCTCCCGAATCAACAAAAGCCTGAGCAGAAAATGTGGACAGGGAGCAAATCAGGGTAACAGTCAACAGAAATTTAGTCTGAACACTACCCAAGACAACGGAGTGTGCAAAACGTCTTCCCCGCTTAGGGCAGACTGAAATAGCATGAGAGGCATCACCACAGTAGAAACATAACCCATTGCGTTTTCGAAACTCATGACGCTGTGCCTCAGAAGCCACTCCATCACACTGCATGGGCTCAGAAGCTGGTTCACAAGGCAACACTATTCCATGCATACCTCTACGCTCACGCAAACGTCTGTCAATTTGAATCGCTAATGACATAGAATCATTGAGACCAGAGGGAGCAGGGAAACCCACCATAACATCTTTTACATTCTCTGACAGACCCTTCTGAAAAAGGGCTGCCAAAGCATCATCATTCCATTTGGTCAGAACTGCCCACTTTCGGAATTTCTGACAGTACAACTCAGCTTCCTCAAGCCCCTGATTTAATGCCAACAAGGTTTTTTCAGCTTGATCAGTGACATTAGGTTCATCGTACAATAACCCCAGAGCCAGAAATAATGCATCAACATTACTCAAAACAGGGTCCCCAGGTGTCAGGGAAAAGCCCAATCCTGAGGATCGCCGCGCAGGAGAGGGATGACAATTTGAACCTGCTGTGCTGCGTTCCCTGAGGACTTAGGTTTTAAGGCAAAAAACAACTTACAGTTATTTTTGAAATTCAGAAATTTAGCTCGATCCCCCCAAAACAAATCTGGCATGGGGATCCTAGGTTCTACAACCGGCAACCCTGCAAGATAGGTAGCAATACTCTGAACTTCAGTGGCAAGCTGATCCACACGGCCAGACAACTGTACAAACTCCATTGAGAGAAAAAAAAATCCTCCTCAGCACCCAGAGAAAAAGAGGGAAAAAAAATGCAGAAAAGAAAAAAAAAAATCTCTGACAACTCTGACAACTTTTTTCTTTCCACACTATTTTTCCCTTCTGTGAGTACCATATAATTTTCAGTTTGGGCCGGTGATACTGTTATGTTTTGGTAGCTGAGGAGAGCAGGCAAAAACGGCAATACACCAGAGAGGTTGGAATCTACTGGATTGCAGTACCCTGACTAACCACCACAATTAAAGGCAGCCGTGGAGCGTTCCTACATTGGTACTAGACGCCTCGTCACAGCCTGAGAGGCTAACTGCACCTAAAGATAGAAAGAGGAAAGCTATCTGCCCCGGAGCAGATCCCCAAAGAACATAGGAAGCCCCTAAACATGTAATGTCAGTTAGACAAGAGGAAATACAGACACAGACAGAAAATAGTATGCGTAAACGCTGGGGCCCAATCTGCCTAGACAGAAAAGGATAGGAAGGATACTTACTGCAATTCCAAAAAACCCTAAAAAAAGCCAACGCTACTAATTGCAAAAACACCTGAGATCACATGACCTCTACCTTCTAAATTAGTTCTCTGGTGTAACAAAACTAAGCCGCAGCCACAGAAAAAACTGGAAAAGGCAAATGATCATACAACAGTGGCTCCAGAGGAACCGAGAGGAGCCCAAGCCCCCCGGGGGGGGAACCTGGCCAACCTCACAGAAATGCAGAGAAAAATGCAAATGGCAAGCACAAAAACAAAAAACAGAAAATATCTTATCTGAGAGCAGGAGAAGAGGCAAGACTCAGCAAGCTTCCAAGTGAACCAGGAAACAACGTTGAGACAAGAACAATTTATCACCGGTAACCATGATGGGGGGAAACCTCCCTTATATCCAGCCAGTCTGTAATTCCTGATTGCCAATCCTCATTGAATGGTTCAGTACTGTTTGTAACCACCAGAGGGAGCTTCTGCTCAGAATTCATTTCTAAAACATTCATAACAGCTTGGATTAACGTAATTTTATTCTTTCATGAGTTATTTATAAGTTTATGACCACTTGTGGGCATAATCGTGGGCGGATCTATGAGGTCATCAGGGTGGGCGTCCTCTTGGATACAAGCACATGGAGCACATGATGTGTAGTGAAACAGGAAATGGCAGCCATCTTTAGTGTCAGACTTGGATCTGAGCAAGCTTAAGTAAGGTGAAATAATACACTTTATGTGTCGTTTCTCTCAATCTCTTATGTCTTGAGGTTAATTAGGTATTTGATCTTAAGACTCTTCTCAACAGTCCCCCTAAATACTTTATTAACCTTCCTTTCTTGATTCTACCGTGGTTCCCTAACCCATCAGTGTTAAGTGTCACTATGACATCAGAGGCTTCATGACAATATGGATGCTACAGACACCAGAGAATGTGTGACCAATTATAGGTATATCAGGAATTATATAGGTGCGCGCTACCCACGTCCTCGAGACTTTCCCTCCTGCTGGGTCCATTACTCTCCAATCTACCATGGTCACAAAGAATACACATGTGACTAACCCTGATGTACACATCCTAGATCTGACCGTCTCTTCCGGGAAGGGGGAATTGGAGTCTTCACCAGTTAGAGACAAGTTTTCCCTTGTGGAAAACCTCCCTTTGTAGCTGGACTTTGACAAGCAGGTCAGACCCTTCTCTGTCCCTACGTGTCTGACAAGTTTATAGTGTGAGAGATCGATCCAGGAGGTCATCAGCAACCCTGAAAAGAAATTATCACGACAAGCAACATTATGCAGAAGGTTCTGATGGAGGCACAAACTTCTTGCAGTGAGAGGCATGTATCCACGTCGGTCTTCCTTCAAGTATGACCGAAGTAGGAGTGGTCAGGAGCACTTGATAGGGCCCCTCAAATCTCGACTCCAGAGATGTCTTTCTGATGAACTTCTTTACCAGCACCTACGTAGTCACCAGGTTGGAAAGTATGAGTACCTTCACTGAAATCTGGATCTGGAATGGATGATAAAACTCGTGCATGTGTTAGTGACAGTTCTTTAGTAAGGGCAATGACATAATTTACAAGAGTATCACTTCCTAAGGCTAGCTGTTATGAAAAATATTGACCCAACCTTGGAGGCCCCCCCAAAAAAAATCTTGTATGGTGTGAGTTTAGTGTGTAGTGTTTCTGACTCAGTATACGGCAATGGGCAAAATGTCTGTCCAAAGAAGTTTGACCTCCTGATTGTATTACAGTATTTTATTTTTCAAGGTGCCATTCAGTCTTTCTACTTTTTCCACTGCTCTGAGAGTGATATGGAGTATGTAAACCTCAATCAGCCCCTACTAATGTCCATAGTTCCTTAGTCAGTGCTGCAGTGAATGCGGGTCCTTGATCACTCTTAATTACCTCTGGGACCCCATATCTGCATGCTACTTCAGTCATCAGTCTCTTAACAGTCACTCTGGTAGTCATGTTGGTTACTGTATAGGCTTCAGGCCATCCTGAGAACATGTCAGTCACTACCAGTACATACTCGTACTTCCCTACTTTTGGCATTTGAATATGATCGATTTGAATTCTCTGAAATGGATAGAGTGGTTTAGCCAAATGTTTCAGAGTAACTTTCTGAGGCGGTGCTGGATTGCATGTTGCACACACAAGGCAGGACTTGCAATATTTTTTGGTGACAGTAGAGATCCCAGGTGCCATATACAGTAAGTCTTCCAAATCAAGTCATTCATCTGGTTCTTGCCTCTATGGGTGATACCGTGTGCCTATTCTGTCACTGAGGGGTAGAGATTATGGGGTAGACAGATCTTTTTGCTCATCCTCCAGACTCCGTCTACATCCTTTTTAGCTCCTCCTTCTTTCCACGACTTCTTTTCATCATCTGGTGCCTTGTCTTGATGTTGATGGATAAACCTCATAGGAGAGCTTTGAGGCCCTTCTTCAGTGTCTTGTAACACGTACACCGCTGCTTTCTCTTTCCCAAATGGATCTGCAGCATACGTTTTTGCTGTCTTGTCAGCGAAGAAGTTCCCCCTTGCTTCTGGAGAATCCAATCTCCCGTGAGCTTTGATCTTGATCACTGCAACCTACGAAGGTAGATGTAGAGCGGCCACAAGTTCTTGTATGGTAGCAGCATGTTTTATAGGAGTTCCACTGGACGTTAGGTATCCTCTGGCTGCCCAGATACTGCCAAAATCATGAGCCACTCCGAAAGCATATCTTGAATCCGTGTAGATGTTGACCACCTTCTCTGTTGTTTCCTGACAAGCCAGTGTCAAAGACTTAAGTTCCCCTTCTTGTGCAGACATATGCGGTGGTAGGGATCCGGCTGAGTTGACCTGGTCATGTGTATCCCGTATGGAACCTTCCTGTTTCATCTTCAAATCTGGAACCATCAGTGAAGAACATCAGGTCAGCATGTGGGAATGGGTCTTCGGACACGTTTTTCTTGGAGGCTGCTTCTTCCTGCATTTGTTCGAGACAGTCATGATCCTCTGAGTGTGTAAAGGCTTCTTCATTGAGAGCATCAGTATAATCATCCACATCCCCCTTGGAAAGAGGAAGCAGCATGGATGGATTGAGGATTTTGCAGCGGACAAGAGTGACATTATCCAGAATCAAGAGGGAACATTGAAGTCTCATATGACGCTGCAGCGACAGGTGTTTAGGTTGGTGTCCTCGAACAATCCCATCAGATAAGCCTCACTGGTCTCCTGCAGGGCCATCACCGCTGAGCTCTGGAAGCGTAGGTCGGTCTTGAAGTCCTGGGCGAGCTTCCTCACCAGACGCTGGAAGGGAAGCTTACAGATCAGCAGCTCGTGGACTTCTGATAGCGGCGGATCTCACGGACAGCGACTGTTCCTGGCCGGTAACGGTGCGGCTTCTTCACTCCACCAGTGGCGGGAACGCTCTTCTTGGCGGCCTTAGTGGCCGCCTGTGGATTTATGAGCGGTCTGCCTAGTTCTGGCCATAGCTCTGTATAAAAGAGAACAGATGTAATCACTTGTGTATGAGGAGCAGGAGGAGGTAATAGTCCTGGAATGAGGGGCTCTATTTGGGCTGCTCCAATATCATGGGATGGAGTCCAGGTGACGCAGGCAGTCTTAAAAGCTTTAACAATCCTGTCCTCATTACTAGTTAACCTGATTTCGGAGAGGCAGAAAATGCTTGGGGGGCTACACTTGTTCATTATAATTCCAGCAATTTCTCTTGCACATGCATGAACAGGGAAACCGAAAATGCCAACACCAATAGCGGGAAATGTCAAGGTCTCAATCTGCTCACTAATATTCGCATACTCTAAAATGTGAGTTATTGCTGAGCGAAATTGTTGAGCACTAACGTCTGGATGAATGGGGTCAAAAGTAGGGGTCACAGTGTGTATGATCATTCTACATGGAAGATTGCCAGATTTAGTCACCACTATGTCCCCAACAGCTATCTGACCACGTGACTCAACAATGATTCGACTGTCAGCTTGAATAGTCGCCGCTCCTGCTTCCACTATAGCTCTAGCCACACCTCCATTGTGTTCTAACTGAGAGTTAGCAGCATTAACAATAGCGTCCCTTTCCATTGTTATGTCACCCTTTCCCACCACTAACAAGGGTCCCTCAGGAAGTTCTTTTTCAAAAATAGGTTGCCAACATTCCCTCCCCTTTGTGCTTCCTGTGATGTTGGTATCCTCCTCCCAGATTGAGTCCCACATTGATACAGTTCCCACCATCCCGTACAGGTATGCGCTTGGCTGTGAGAGAGCCTGCGAGGTACTGGGTATAGGGTTAGGTAGACTGGGTGAGAGTGCTGTTGTAGTGGAAGCGTTGGGAGGGGAGGTCATTGGTTGGAGTATCTCATGTGGGTGTGCGGCTAAATTGGCAGTGGAAGTGACATTAGAAAGGGTCGGTGCCGGGGATGATCCAGGTGGATGGATTGTTGGGTTCACCACAGGAGTGATAGGGGAAAGGGTCGGTGGCCCACTGGACCCCATTGTAACACTCACTCAAAGCCACGTGGCAAAAAACTCAATTTACTCACTAGGCCACGTGCTGAGTCACTCAAAGTCACATGGTAAAAAACTCAATTTCAAAATACACCTCATATTAATTAAATAATTAAATGGTCCCCCCATGCTGAGTCACTCACTCAAAGCCACATGGAAAACATCAATTTATTAGCTCCGTGCTGAGTCGCTCACTCAAAGCCACGTGCAAAACTCAATTTACTCACTAGGCCACGGGCTGAGTCACTCACTCAAAGTCATGTGGCCCTAGCAGGTTGAGTCACTCTCTCAAGACCTACTTTCTCCTATCCAGAACTGAAAATCGTATCACAGGTGACAACCGTGTACTGTACCAGAGACTATATATATATATTTTTTTAGACACTGCTGAAAAACCCACTTGCTCTCCTATCTACCAGCCAGTCATCTCCCCTCAACACAACATATAACAGGCAGCAGGCACCCGACGGTTCTTGCAATTAAATGGCCAGCAGAGGAGAGACCCTTCTGCCGTCTTACAGATACCACGAAAACCAGACACAGTCAGGCAATCTGCACAGGATACCCCGAAGGACACAGGCAAAGACTCTCCTCAGCACCGTCTCCCCGCTCTCCGCTCGTGTCTCTGTTTCCTCGTGTACAGTAATACATTAGCGCCTGTCTCCCCGCTCTCCGCTCATGTCTCCGCTTTCTTGTGTACAGTAATACATTATCGCCCGTCTCCCCGCTCTCCGCTCATGTCTGTTTCCTCATGTACAGCAATACATTAGCGCCTGTTACCTCGCTCTTCGCTCGTGTCTTCGTTTCCTCGTGTACAGTAATACATTAGCGCCCGTCTCCCCGCTCTCCGCTCATGTCTCTGTTTCCTCGTGTACAGTAATACATTAGCGCCCATCTCCCTGCTCTCCGCTCGTCTCTCCGCTCGTGTCTCTGTTTCCTCGTGTACAGTAATATATTAGCGCTCGTCTCCCCGCTCTCCGCTCGTGTCTCTGTTTCCTCGTGTACAGTAATACATTAGCGCCCATCTCCCTGCTCTCCGCTCGTCTCTCTGTTTCCTCGTGTACAGTAATATATTAGCGCCCGTCTCCCCGCTCTCCGCTCGTGCCTCTGTTTCCTCGTGTACAGTAATACGTTAGCGCCCTTCTCCCTGCTCGTGTCTCTGTTTCCTCATGTACAGTAATACGTTAGTGCCCGTCTCCCCGCTCGTATCTCCGCTTCCTCGTGTACAGTAATACATTAGCGCCCATCTCTCCACTTTCGCTCGTGTCTCCGTTTCCTCGTGTACAGTAATACATTAGCGTCCGTCTCCCCACTCTCCGCTCGTGGCTCAGTTTCCTCGTGTACAGTAATACATTAGCGTCCCTCTCCCCGCTCTCCGCTCGTGGCTCCGTTTCCTCGTGTACAGTAATACATTAGCGCCGTCTTCCCGCTCGTGTCTCTGTTTCCTCGTGTACAGTAATACATTAGCTCCCATCTCTCCGCTTTCTGCTCGTGTCTCCGTTTCCTCGTGTACAGTAATACATTAGCATCTGTCTCCCCGCTCTCCGCTCGTGTCTCCGTTTCCTCGTGTACAGTAATACATTAGTGTCCATCTCCCCGCTCTCCACTCGTGTCTCAGTTTCCTCGTGTACAGTAATACGTTAGCGCCCGTCTCCCTGCTCTCCGCTCGTGTCTCCGTTTCCTCGTGTACAGAAATAAATTAGTGCCCGTCTCCCCATTCTCCGCTTGTGTCTCTGTTTCCTCGTGTACAGTAATACGTTAGCGCCTGTCTCCTCGCTTTCCGCTCATGTCTCCGTTTCCTTGTGTACAGTAATACGTTAGTGCCTGTCTCACCGCTCGTGTCTCCATTTCCTCGTGTACAGTAATACATTTATCGCCTGTCTCCCCGCTCTCCTCTCGTGTCTGTTTCCTCGTGTACAGTAATACATTAGCGCCCGTCTCCCCGCTCGTGTCTCAGTTCCCTCGTGTGCAGTAATACATTAGCGCCCATCTCCCCACTCTCCACTCATGTCTCCGCTTCCTCGTGTACAGCATACCTCCCAACCATCAACCATCACCAACGGATTGAACGGGACAGTCCCGATTCTGACCCTCCCACCCGCTGTCCCACCCGGGACTCTATGTTTCCCACAGTGAGATAAGCCGCCACGTCCCCCATGCACCCCATCCTCACCCTCTCAGGTCTCTCCACTTCAGCTTCTCACAGTCAGCAATGACGTTGCTAGGCTGTCCTCTTCTGTGCACACAGGACCTGTGATGAGGTCACAGGAGTTGAGGAGTTAGGTGTCACAAGGTCAGGCTCCTCGGGGTGTGCAGGTCTTTGGTGTGCTGGTTGTCATGGTGCTGGATGAGAGTAAGTTTATATGTGGGGTCAGGAGGGGTTTACAGTGTGTATGGAGCAGAGCCATGTGTTTGCGAGGTGGATGTAGCAGTGCTGTGTGTGTATGGGGTGTACAAAATTGAGCCCTGTGTGTATAAAGTGTATGGAGCTGAGCCGCTCTGCTCCGTACACTTCGTACACACAGGGCTCCGTGCTTGAGCAATGTGTGTACAGAGCGGAGCAGAGCCGTGTGTGTAAGGGGTGTACGGAGTGGAGCCGCGTGTGTATGGAGCGGAGCCGCGTGTGTACGAGGTGTACGGAGCGGAACCGCATGTGTACGAGGTGTATGGTGCAAAGCCACATGTGTACAAGGTTTACAGAGTGGAGCCATGTGTGTTCTGAGTGGAGTCGTGTGTGCGCGAGGTGTACGGAGCGGAGCCGTGTGTTTGCAAGGTGTACGGAGTGGAGCCGTGTGCGCGCGATGTGTATGCCGCGGAACCGTGTATGAGGCATACAAAGCGGAACCGTGTGTGTATGAGGTGTGCAGAGCCGTGCGTGTACAAGGTGTATGGTGGGGAGCAATCATACCTCCCAACTGTCCCAGATTCAGAGGGACAATCCCAATTTTGAGAGAGAGTCTGCTCCACTGCCCCGGTCGGGAGCTTACTTTCCCGTGGACACAGGAGTGCATGGCGGAGCCCCGAGGAGCACTTTAAAACTTGCACGTGACGTTCCACTGGAAGTGATGTGCTAGAAGCTAACAGGAAATTAGGTAATTTCGGGAGGAGATTGTGACAGAACCATGGAACCACTTCAGGGAATGCTTCAGATCCATCACCGTGTCCTCCTCCGACAGCGTGGACAGCGGGATCGCTTTGGAATCGGGGATGTCGGCCATGTGAGCGGATCATGATATGTCCTGCACCGGGAGGCTCAGGTGGGCACTACAGTGGGAGCCGGGCTGCTGTAGTATCTTTATTTCTTTCTCTGTTTCTTTCTTTCTCTCTGTTCTTTCTTTCTCTCTCTAATCCTTATTTTTTTCTTCTTTCTCTCTATTCTTTCTTTCTCTCTCTAATCCTTTTTTCTTTCTCTCTCCGTTCTTTCCTCTCTTTCTTTCTCTCTCTCTGTTCTTTCTTTCTTTCTTTCTCTCTTCTGTTCTCTTTCTTTCCCATCTTTCTTTCCTCTGTTCTTTCTTTCTTTCTTTCTCTCTCTGTTCTTTTTCTTTCTTTCTCTGTTTTTTCTTTCCCTTCTTTCTTTCTCTCTGTTCTTTCTTTCTCTCTGTTCTCTCTTTCTCTAATCCTTCCTTTTTTTCTTTCTCTCTCTGTTCTTTCCTCTTTCTTTCTCTCTCTCTGTTCTTTCTTTCTCTCGGTTCTTTTTCTTTCCCCTCTTTCTTTCTCTCTGTTCTTTCTTTCTCTCTCCGTTCTTTCTTTCTCTCTGTTCTTCCTTTTTCTCTCTGATCTTTCTCTCTGATCTTTCTTTCTCTCTCTGTTCTCTTTCTTTGTCCTTTTTTTCTTTCCCATCTTTCTTTCTCTCTCCCTCTCTGTTCTTTCTTTCCCCTCTTTTTTTTTCTCTCTCTCTGTTCTTTTTTCTGTCCACTCTTTCTTTCTCTCTCTGTGTTCTTTCTTTCTTTCACTCTGTTCTTTCTCCTTTCTTTCTCTCTCTAATCTTTCGTTCTTTCTCTCTAAACTTTCTTTCTTTCTCTCTGTTCTTCTTCTTTCTCTCTGTTCTCTTTCTTTCCCCTCTTTATTTCTTTCTCTCTGTTGTTTCTTTCTTTCTCTCTCTGTTCTTTCTCCCTCTCCGTTCTTTCTTTCATTCCCCTCTTCCTCGTGTCTCCGTTTCCTCGCGTACAGTAATACATTAGCGCCCGTCTCCCCGCTCTCCGCTCGTGTCTCCGTTTCCTCGTGTACAGTAATACATTAGTGCCCGTCTCCCCGCTCTCCGCTCGTGTCTCCGTTTCCTCGTGTACAGTAATACATTAGCGCCCGTCTCCCCGCTCTCCGCTCGTGTCTCCGTTTCCTCGTGTACAGTAATACATTAGCTCCCGTCTCCCCGCTCTCAGCTCGTGTCTCCGTTTCCTCGTGTACAGTAATACATTAGCGCCCGTCTCCCCGCTCTCCACTCGTGTCTCCGTTTCCTCATGTACAGTAATACATTAGTGCCCGTCTCCCCGCTCTCCGCTCGTGTCTCCGTTTCCTCGTGTACAGTAATACATTAGCTCCCGTCTCCCCGCTCTCAGCTCGTGTCTCCATTTCCTCGTGTACAGTAATACATTAGCTCCCGTCTCCCCGCTCTCCGCTTGTGTCTCCGTTTCCTTGTGTACAGTAATACATTAGCGCCCGTCTCCCGCTCTCCGCTCGTGTCTCCGTTTCCTTGTGTATAGTAATACATTAGCTCCCGTCTCCCCACTCTCCGCTCGTATCTCCATTTCCTCGTGTACAATAATACATTAGCGCTCGTCTCCCCGCTCTCAGCTGTGTCTCCGTTTCCTCGTGTACAGTAATACATTAGCGCCCGTCTCCCCGCTCTCCGCTTGTGTCTCCGTTTCCTCGTGTACAGTAATACATTAGCGCCCATCTCCCCGCTCTCCGCTCGTGTCTCCGTTTCCTCGTGTACAGTAATACATTAGTGCCCGTCTCCCCGCTCTCCGCTTGTGTCTCCGTTTCCTTGTGTATAGTAATACATTAACTCCCGTCTCCCCGCTCGTGTCTCCATTTCCTCGTGTACAGTAATATATTAGCGCCCATCTCCCCGCTCTCCGCTCGTGTCTCCGTTTCCTCATGTACAGTAATACATTAGCTCCCGTCTCCCCGCTCTCAGCTCGTGTCTCCGTTTCCTCGTGTACAGTAATACATTAGCGCCCGTCTCCCCGCTCTCCGCACGTGTCTCAGTTTCCTCATGTACAGTAATACATTAGCACTAGGACTACTGGACTCGTGACCCCGCCTAGAACTACTGAAAGGAGTCATTTTGACTCCTTGCTTGTTTTCGTTTATTTTTAGAGTTTCATTTGTGGTTATTTATTAATAATTATATTTTTTGTAATGTATTATTATTGTGAGATCCAACAGTAATGCTTTTGATTGTTTTTTTTCTGCTTTTCTTATTTTTCTACAGAAAATAACAATAATTATAATAGACGTTTTTCAAACATTTTTTTTTATTCAAGTGCACACATATAAACAACAACTGAAGAACAAAAAGCAGAGAAAATGTAGGTGGAGGAGCATAAAAATGAAAATATGGCGCAGAATTCACCTTCTAAACATTTGGTGTTTCGCATTTTAGGCATTGCCTTTGATTTATGGCAGTACATTGCCCACACAAAGACTTACCACAAGTCTTACAATTGCCGACAGATCTATTTTTCTTGCACTTTTCTTTGATCTGGCAAAATTTTGTTTGAACCATCACTTCTGAGCATGTAGAAACTTGGGACATGGAACCCTTTTCCCTATCTGTGACATAAGGACCACTCAACTCTCTCACAAGCGTTTGCAAAAATGCCTTGCGTGACATTTTTTGGTGGGTTATCTCATTGAATATTATCCATGCATTTATACCCACAAAGTCTAAGGCATTTTCAAATGCATGAACAGGCCATCTCCTTGTGCATGTTCGTGTGGTATATTTTCGTGCCATCTGATCCACTACATCTACTCCATATTTTGTTTCATTGTAAAACTTTACCGTTTCTGGAGTTTTTTTAGCGGAATCAGACGCAACAACAACATCTGGATGGACGGAACTCAAAATGACAACATTTTTGTTGGGCTTTCCTTGATATACTGTAAGTGTAAAATTGTCTTCATTTCTAAACACTTTAGTGTTGTACAATTCCTCTTTCATGGATTTTATTTCTTTAGGCACTTCTCGCCTTATCTTGTTCAGTGTTCCCACGATGGTTGTTCCTTTGCTTTTTAGCTGTTTAGCTAATTTT
>JARQOD010013678.1:0-10000 GCA_033576555.1 Oophaga sylvatica
TGAACAAATAACAGTGGCTCAGATAAACTGAGAGGAGCACAAGCCCCCGGAGGGAAACACTTAGCTAACCTAAATGAATTCAAGTCTCCAGGTCCAGATGAATTACACCCCAGAATACTGAAGGAGATAGCAGAAGAAATTCTTGAACTACTGTCCATAATCTTTGAAAATTCTTGGAGAACAGGTGAAGTCCCAGAAGACTGGAGAAGAGCAAATGTTGTTCCTATCTTCAAAAAGGGGAAGAAGGTGGACCCAGGAAACTACAGGCCGGTGAGTCTGACTTCTATACCAGGAAAGATCTTTGAACAAATTATTAAAGAACATGTATGCAAGTACCTGCATAAGAATGAAGTGATTAAACAGAGTCAGCATGGGTTTGTAACTAATAAGTCATGTCAGACTAACTTAATTTCCTTCTATGACAGAATCACTGACTGGGTGGATCAGGGAAATGCTGTAGATATAGTATATCTTGACTTCAGCAAAGCATTTGACAAAGTATCTCACACAATCCTTATTGAAAAAATGACTAAGTATGGAATGGACAAGGCAACTGTTAGGTGGATTCATAACTGGCTTAGTGATCGGACTCAAAGAGTGGTCGTAAATGGCTGCACATCCGGTTGGAAGAATGTCTCAAGTGGGGTACCACAAGGCTCTGTTTTGGGTCCTGTGTTGTTCAACATCTTTATCAATGATTTAGATGAAGGAATTGAGGGTAAAGTGATCAAATTTGCTGATGACACAAAGCTAGGAGGGGTAGCTAATACTAGAGAAGAGAGAGAGAGGATTCAAAAAGATATAAATAAACTGGAGAAGTGGGCAGCAACTAACAGAATGGTTTTTAACAGGGAAAAATGCAAAGTACTACATCTGGGCAATAAAATGAAAAAAGCATATACAAAATGGGAGGAATAGGGCTAAGTAACAGCACATGTGAAAAAGACTTGGGTATACTAATTGATCACAGACTGAACATGAGTCAACAGTGTGATGCAGCAGCAAAAAAGGCAAATACAATTCTAGGATGTATCAACAGAAGCATACAGTCTAGATCACGTGAGGTCATTATTGCCCTCTACTCCTCTTTGGTCAGACCTCATCTGGAATACTGTGTCCAGTTTTGGGCACCACATTTTAAAAAAGACATCAACAAACTGGAGCAAGTTCAAAGAAGAGCCACCAGAATGGTGACCGGTCTGCAAACCATGTCCTATGAGGAACGGTTGCAGGATTTGGGAATGTTTAGCTTGCAAAAAAGAAGACTGAGAGGAGACTTAATAGCTGTCTACAAATATCTCAAGGGCTGTCACATTGTAGAAGGATCATCTTTATTCTCATTTGCACAAGGAAAGACTAGAAGCAATGGATGAAACTGAATTGGAGGAGACACAGATTAGATATTAGAAAAAACTTTTTGACAGTTAGGGTGATCAAGGAATGGAACAGGCTGCCACGAGAGGTGGTGAGTTCTCCTTCAATGGATGTCTTCAAACAGAAGCTGGACAGACATCTGTCTGGGATGATTTAGAGAATCCTGCTTTGAGCAGGGGGTTGGACCAGATGGCCCAGGAGGTCCCTTCCAACTCTACCATTCTATGATTCTATGAGGGGACCTGGCTGACCTCCACAGAAGTGCAGGACAAAATGCAAAAAGCAAGCACAAAAATAAAAGCAGAAAATATCTTATCTGTTAGCAGAAGATGCAGGCAAGACACAGCAAGCTTCCAAGTGAACCAGGAACCAAAGTTGAGACAAGAACAATTGATCACCGGCAACCCTGATGGGAGGGAACCTCCCTTATATAAGACCAGTCTGTAACACCTGATTGCCAATCTTCACAATCTTCATTGAATAGTTCAGTACTAATCTAATCTGGTAACCACCAGAGGGAGCTTCTGCTCAGAATTCATTTCTAACACATTCACAACAATGTCTTATATTCTAAGTTCTTCAAAGTAGCCACCTTTTGCTTTGATGACTGCTTTGCACACTCTTGGCATTCTTTTGATGAGCTTCAAGAGGTAGTCACCAGAAATGGTCTTCCAACAATCTTGAAGGAGTTCCCAGAGATGCTTAGTACTTGTTGGCCCTTTTGCCTTCACTCTGCGGTCCAGCTCACCCCAAACCATCTCGATTGGGTTCAGGTCTGGTGACTGTGGAGGCCAGGTCATCTAGCGTAGCACCTCATCATTCTCCTTCTTGGTCAAATAGCCCTTACACAGCCTGTAGGTGTGTTTGGGGTCATTGTCCTGTTGAAAAATAAATGATGGTCCAACTAAACGCAAACCGGATGGAATGCTGCTGCAAGATGCTGTGGTAGCCTTGCTGGTTCAGTATGCCTTCAATTTTGAATAAATCCCCAACAGTGTCACCAGCGAAACAACCCCACACCATCATACCTCTTCCTCCATGCTTCACGGTGGGAACCAGGTACACCGTCCGTTCAACTTTTCTGCGTCGCACAAAGACACGATGGTTGGAACCAAAGATCTCAAATCTGGACTCATCAGACCAAAGCACAGATTTCCACTGGTCTAATGTCCATTCCTTGTGTTCTTTAGCCCAAACAAGTCTCTTCTGCTTGTTGCCTGTCCTTAGCAGTGGTTTCCTAGCAGCTATTTTACCATGAAGGCCTGCTGCACAAAGTCTCCTCTTAACAGTTGTTGTAGAGATGTGTCTGCTGCTAGAACTCTGTGTGGCATTGACCTGGTCTCTAATCTGAGCTGCTGTAAACCTGCGATTTCTGAGGCTGGTGACTCGGATAAACTTATCCTCAGAAGCAGAGCTGACTTTTGGTCTTCCTTTCCTGGGCGGTCCTCATGTGAGCCAGTTTCTTTGTAGCCCTTGATGGTTTTTGCAACTGCACTTGGGGACACTTTCAAAGTTTTCCCATTTTTCGGACTGACTGACCTTCATTTCTTAAAGTAATGATGGCCACTCGTTTTTCTTTACTTAGCTGTTTTTTTTGTTGCCATAATACAAATTCTAACAGTCTATTCAGTAGGACTATCAGCTGTGTATCCACCAGACTTCTGCACAACACAACTGATGGTCCCAACCCCATTTATAAGGCCAGAAATCCCACTTATTAAACCTGACAGGGCACACTGTGAAGTGAAAACCATTTCCAGTGACTACCTTTTGAAGCTCATCAAGAGAATGCCAAGAGTGTGCAAAGCAGTCATCAAAGCAAAAGGTGGCTGCTTTGAAGAACCTAGAATATACGACATATTTTCAGTTGTTTCACACTTTTTTGTTAAGTATATAATTCCACATGTGTTAATTCATAGTTTAATGCCTTCAGTGTGAATTTACAATTTTCATAGTCATGAAAATACAGAAAAATCTGTAAATGAGAAGGTGTGACCAAACTTTTGGTCTGTACTGTGGAGAGAGGTGTCCACATTCACCCAGGAATTCAGATATCAGCCTAATAGAGGTATGTTCACATAGGCAGGGACCCATACGTTCTGAGACCACCTTGACGTTGGTGTATGGGCAGGCATTATTTGGCCAAATTTTGTGCAAAGCGTCTCATTCATTTTTTTCTAATATTCAAAGCCATATTGCTATTCATGTTTCATATTTCACATTGACTTGCTTTGGCACGATAGAGTGCAACCTTTTTTTGTATATTGTCTATGGAGGTAGCTGCTCCTGGTTTGCACCTAATTCACACTGGTTTGGATGTGCCAGTCAGTTTTCTTTTACTTCTATGTTAGCTTACTGACCGAGCACTCCGCCCATCACCATGTGGTGATTTTAATTATAGCAGGTTTCTGCTCACCCAGAAAAGGCAAGCTTTACTGACAGAGGTGTCCACATTCACCCAGGAATTCAGATATCAGCCTAAGGGTGAGTTTCCACGGTCAGGAAACGCTGCGTGTTTGGCGCTGTGCGCTGGCGCAGCGCCAAACACGCAGCGTCCAGATGTTACAGCATAGTGGAGGGGATTTCAAGGAATCCCGTCTCCACCATGCGTAACAATACGCAGGTGGCAAACCTGCGTAAACGGACATGCGGCGCGTCTTTTTAGACCGCAGCATGTCCTCGCGTATTGCGGCGACGGTGCGTCGCCGCAACAGAATTAACACAGGGCTATGTAGCCCTGCGCTCTTTCCGGAGGTGTTCCGGAGGTGTCCTGAACACCTCCGGAAAGATCGCGCGTCATAAAGGGGGCGGGGCTTAGACGGAGCGGAATTTCCGCTCCGTCCAAAGCGCTATGGTTCCGGACCGTGGAACCATAGCCTTAGGCCTTAGGCTGTGGTTCCACGGTCCGGAACCATAGCGCTTTGGACGGAGCGGAAATTCCGCTCCGTCTAAGCCCCGCCCCCTTTATGACGCGCGATCTTTCCGGAGGTGTTCAGGACACCTCCGGAACACCTCCGGAAAGAGCGCAGGGCTACATAGCCCTGTGTTAATTCTGTTGCGGCGACGCACCGTCGCCGCAATACGCGAGGACATGCTGCGGTCTAAAAAGACGCGCTGCATGTCCGTTTACGCAGGTTTGCCACCTGCGTATTGTTACGCATGGTGGAGACGGGATTCCTTGAAATCCCCTCCACTATGCTGTAACATCTGGACGCTGCGTGTTTGGCGCTGCGCCAGCGCACAGCGCCAAACACGCAGCGTTTCCTGACCGTGGAAACTCACCCTAATAGAGGTATGTTCACATAGGCAGGGACCCATACGTTCTGAGACCACCTTGACGTTGGTGTATGGGCAGGCATTATTTGGCCAAATTTTGTGCAAAGCGTCTCATTCATTTTTTTCTAATATTCAAAAGCCATATTGCTATTCATGTTTCATATTTCACATTGACTTGCTTTGGCACGATAGAGTGCAACCTTTTTTTGTATATTGTCTATGGAGGTAGCTGCTCCTGGTTTGCACCTAATTCACACTGGTTTGGATGTGCCAGTCAGTTTTCTTTTACTTCTATGTTAGCTTACTGACCGAGCACTCCGCCCATCACCATGTGGTGATTTTAATTATAGCAGGTTCCTGCTCACCCAGAAAAGGCAAGCTTTACTGACAGAGGTGTCCACATTCACCAGGAATTCAGATATCAGCCTAATAGAGGTATGTTCACATAGGCAGGGACCCATACGTTCTGAGACCACCTTGACGTTGGTGTATGGGCAGGCATTATTTGGCCAAATTTTGTGCAAAGCGTCTCATTCATTTTTTTCTAATATTCAAAAGCCATATTGCTATTCATGTTTCATATTTCACATTGACTTGCTTTGGCACGATAGAGTGCAACCTTTTTTTGTATATTGTCTATGGAGGTAGCTGCTCCTGGTTTGCACCTAATTCACACTGGTTTGGATGTGCCAGTCAGTTTTCTTTTACTTCTATGTTAGCTTACTGACCGAGCACTCCGCCCATCACCATGTGGTGATTTTAATTATAGCAGGTTCCTGCTCACCCAGAAAAGGCAAGCTTTACTGACAGAGGTGTCCACATTCACCCAGGAATTCAGATATCAGCCTAATAGAGGTATGTTCACATAGGCAGGGACCCATACGTTCTGAGACCACCTTGACATTGGTGTATGGGCAGGCATTATTTGGCCAAATTTTGTGCAAAGCGTCTCATTCATTTTTTTCTAATATTCAAAAGCCATATTGCTATTCATGTTTCATATTTCACATTGACTTGCTTTGGCACGATAGAGTGCAACCTTTTTTTGTATATTGTCTATGGAGGTAGCTGCTCCTGGTTTGCACCTAATTCACACTTGTTTGGATGTGCCAGTCAGTTTTCTTTTACTTCTATGTTAGCTTACTGACCGAGCACTCCGCCCATCACCATGTGGTGATTTTAATTATAGCAGGTTCCTGCTCACCCAGAAAAGGCAAGCTTTACTGACAGAGGTGTCCACATTCACCCAGGAATTCAGATATCAGCCTAATAGAGGTATGTTCACATAGGCAGGGACCCATACGTTCTGAGACCACCTTGACGTTGGTGTATGGGCAGGCATTATTTGGCCAAATTTTGTGCAAAGCGTCTCATTCATTTTTTTTCTAATATTCAAAAGCCATATTGCTATTCATGTTTCATATTTCACATTGACTTGCTTTGGCACGATAGAGTGCAACCTTTTTTTGTATACAGGTACTGGTACAGACTGGAAGGTATGGTGTATGGACAAACAGGTAGAGACCTGTTCACACAGGAACTGCAGGTACTGGTACAGACTGGATGGAATGGTGTTTGGAGAAACAGGTAGAGACCTGTTCACACAGGAGAAGAACCGCAAGGCTGCGGAGAAGGGCTGTAGAGCTGCAAGAGGTTCTGCAGCTGCAGGAGTGAAGCAGAGCGGAACCGCAAGATATGCGGAGAGAAGCTGCAGCAAGAGGTTCTGCAGCTGCAGAAGTGTAGCAGAGTGGAACCGCAAGATATGGGGAGAGGAGCTGCAGCAAGAGATTTCTGCAGCGACAGAAGCAAAGCAGAGTGGAACGGAGCAGAACCGCAGGAGTGCGGACAAGAGGCAGAAAGTGGTTCAGAGAGAACACAAGGCAAGACACAGCAGGGAAGGAAACCACAGACAAGGAGACTAAGAGACAGAGGTAGGGCAGAGTTCAGACAAGGTAATGACACGAGACAAAGTACAGGGACAAAGACACAGGGACCAGGATATTCTGCCTCCTAGAGGCGGCAAGGACAAGTACAAGACAAAGTCAGGAGCAATAGCACAGAGACCAGGATATTCTGCCTCCTGGAGGGCGGACAGACAGGTACAAGGCAAAGCTAGGAGTGAAGCCTCCAAGAAAGGAGGAACACAGAGCAAGACCTGGCAGCTCAGTAGCAAGACACTAACTGAGTTAACACATTGCACAGGCCAGATCCACAGGGTGGAGCTGCCCTAAATACTAGAGGGCTCATGGTAATTGGTCAAGGACAAATTAGACAGGTGTACCCTGCCTCCATGAGAACCAGAGAGTTCTGGCACTGCCCCCCTATGCACACAGCCAAGAAACATGCACTGAACAGATAGAAAGTAAGGGAATGTTTCCACTATCAGGAAACAGTCCGGAATTGCTGCGTGTTTGACGCTGTGCGTTGGCGCAGCGTCAAACACGCAGCGTCCAGATGTTACAGCATAGTGGAGGGGATTTCAAGAAATCCCGTCTCCACTATGCGTAAAAACATGCAGGCGGAAGACCTGCGTTTCCGGACATGCGGCGCGTCTTTTCAGACCGCAGCATGCCCTAGTCCCTTGCGGCGACGCTGCGTCGCCGCAAGGGAAATAACACAGGGCTATGTAGCCCTGCGATCATTCCGGATGTGTTCCGGAGGTGTCCTGAACACATCCGGAAAAAGCGCGCGTACAAAAGGGGGCGGGGCTTTGGGCGGTCAGGAATTTCCGCTCCGTCCAAAGCGCTGTGGTTCCGGACCGTGGAACCACAGCCTAAGAGGTACAGAGCATGGAGCTGGCAGCAGACAGAAATCACAGCATGACCTGGAGCAGTGAGCAAGTTGGTATGTGGGGAATGGAAGGCCGTGCAGTGATGCCAGCAGGGTTGTTACACCGACGATCAGCTGATGGGTCATGTGACTATTTAAAGGAAGGTGGGAGTGGTCACCAACCAACATCAGCTGACCATCCAAAAAGAACCTACCAGCAAGAGACTGACATTAACTCTTTCTGGACCAAAAGGAAAAAACAATAGCAGAACAAGAGCTGCCACAAATCTCATAATAAATTGTGACAAACCCTGCCAGGAGCTGGAGTCTGGCTATTTGTCCTGAAGGGGTTGAATCATTCTGAGACTGCATTAGTCATTAAAAGTGGCATTTTGTGATGAAACTGGAGAAATTCTTTGTTAGGGTATGTGCACACGTTGCGGATTCTACTTCGGATCCGCAGCGGATTTGGCCCTGCTTATCTGCAGCAGATTCTGTTGCGTTGTACAGGACCATTATAATGTATGCAAAAAATAAACACTGTGCACATGCTGCGGATTTTTCCGCGCAGATTTGCTGCAGATTTAAATCCGCAGCATGTCAATTCTTTGTGTGGAATCTGCAGCGGTTTTACACCTGCTCCATTATAGAAATCCGCAGGTGTAAAACCGCAGGGCAAATCCGCACAAAAATCGCAGAAAATCCGCAGTAAATCCGCAATGAATCCGATGGTAAAATGCAGGTCATTTTACCTGCGGATTCTGCAGATCCGGCGTGGAAAAATCCACACAGGAATCCGCAGCGTGTGCACATACCCTTATATTACTTGTGTTGAGCTTATAAATTGGTGTTGTTTCATTGATTTATTGAAAACAGTAACAGATGAGTACATTTTGTTAATAAACCGAATTTGTAATGGTTGAATAATTTTGATTGCAACTGTAATTTGTCAATCCAACCATGATTTAGTATTTCGAGCTTCAATGCCCCTTTACATGGACCAATAATTGACTCAGCATACATTTGTAAGAACACTTGTTCCATATTATTGGCTTGTGTTAACTTGGCAGCAATCAGTAAACACTCTTTAGGCAGCTGATTGCACTGCAACCCAAAAAATAATCCTTGTCAGCACCCGACGTCCCCGTGTTACCAGGGAATGTGTTTCCGACATTATCCAATCTGCATAGGGAGCAAATGATCAAATCCACGGGAAGTTCCATGTCTAGTACATGCAGATACCACTACTGGGACCCGTAGTGATCTTCAGAATGAAGCCCGATCATGCGCTGTGATCAATGGAGAGGTGGTGGGAATTCCAATGTAAACACTTGATGATTTACAGCTTGCCTCAATGGGATTTGCCATTTGTTTTTAACCTTTTAACCCATTCGCCAAAACCCTTCCCCCCCCTCCGAAATGGCCAATTTGAGTTTTTGTTTTTCCTCCCCTTCTTCTAAGAGCCATAACTTTTTTATTTTTCTGTCCACATAGATGTATGTGGGCTTGTTTTTTGCAGGACGAGTTGTACTTTTAAATAACACCATTCATTTTACCACATAGTTTTTTCTTAAACCTTGTTTGTATTGAATAGAAACAAATGTTCCTTACAGACAACAATGCAAACATTACTTGAGGCATACACTGTATGTCAGCCCATCTATTCCAGAAATTGCATTGGTTTAAAGGAGGGTAAACCAAAAATAAAGAAAAACTGGGAAAGGGGAGCGAAGGAGGAGAGAAGAAAGTATATCAGAAACAGGTACATTTTTTGCATATCGGACACCCAGCATGGGTGGTTGACTTTAAACTCGGGACCCAACGACTCCAAAGTAGACCCCCAACACCCAAAAAATGTCTCTATGTAGTGCTTCTCTCAGAGGTATCACTATACAGGTGTTTCTCTTAATAGTATCTGCTCTTGATACCAGACTGTTGGTAGAAAAACAAGTTTTAATGTCATCCTGGATGCGTTGTTGAAGCAAGGAGATTAAACTTTCCCAAGTTTCAAAAAAGGACTGCACTTCTCCCTCTTTATGCAAGGAGGCCTCAACCCAATCCATCTGAAGCAGTAAACGAGTGTTTTTCTAGAAAGATCTTGAAAGGGGGGGCATGGTCGTGTATCCATGTCTGTAGAATGTCCTTAGTACCTGCTGCCGCCACCAAATGTAATGGTTTACGGGCCTCTGGAGAGCAGGTGTATTTATCTGGTTTTAAATATCCAAAAAATGGCCATAAAGGTTCGTCAGGAGCAAAGTTTGTCAGATGTGTGGTGGTGAATTGTCGTACTCTGACCCAAAACGGTCTGATGACCGGGCATGCGCATAGGAAATTTACCACATATTTACCGACATTCTGACATTGTTTCTTGGGAATTGTTTGCATGACCTACATTGTGTGGTAGAAATGACCTGGCAACAGGGTCGGACTGATCCGTGGGCCCTGGCATCCGGTGGGCCCTGGCACCTGTTGGCATACAGGGGCCAGTTGCCTAGGGCCCCTGCTGCTCCTGGGGCCCCCAGCCAGTGGCGTGTCGCTAATAGCCGCACACCACGCAGCTACTATGGGGGCCCGTGCCAGC
>JARQOD010013678.1:12500-14326 GCA_033576555.1 Oophaga sylvatica
AAAAACACAGTTTTAAATATAAAACAACGGGAGAAAACACAGACTTGCAAAACACCAAACAAAAGGAACAAAAAAGAGGGGGTTTTTAAAATCTAAGCAAGGTGAGCTTAAAACAAAAAAGGACTTTTAATTTAAGTCAAACAGATAAAAACCTACTGGGTCGCATGAAAATTTCCTGGAAACCCCCAAAAACAACAACCAGAATTTAAAGAAACCAAAAAAACAAAAAATTTAAATTTCACCCGGGGAGAAAACGCACCCTCCCAAACTGAGCACAGAAGAATTAACCCCCAATGCCAAACAAAAAGAAACAGCAACTCACGTGAAATCAGAATGTGAAACCGCGACGATCTTCGTGGGGACACACATACAGTCCCCCCCCCTTTTACGGGGGGCCCCCCCGGGACCCTCGGGGCCAGGTTTCCCGGTTTTTTTCGGGAAAACCCCCGCCCCAAACGACCCTTTTAAAAGTCAGCCGGGGAACCCACGCCCTCCTCTGGACCACCCCCCTTTTCCCAATCCCCCAAAAGAAACGAAGGGACCGGCGTTTCGACTTGAGTAATGACTTTGACACTTAAAACCCCCAAAAGTTACCATTGACCACCACGGGGGGGGAAAAGGTAGGGGTGAGGGTATGGGGGGGTGCCACTTACCCTTAAAAAAGACTTTTGGAACTTTTATAAATTTTTTAAACAGGAGGGACCCCCAGCAAATTTCCCCGGGGGAAAATTAATTATGGAACGACCCCTGGGGGGCCCCATAAAGGGGGGGCCCCACTTCCGGGGGGGAAAACTTTAAAATTTTTATTTTCCGGGTAAAAACCATCCCAATCGTTCAAAATTAAGATCGGCCAGAAACTCCCCCTCACCATACGTTTAAAGGGTTTTTCCCCTAGCACCAGATTTTTAATAAAACCCTCCACACGAAGAAAGTAAACCCCCAAAACGCCCCCCAGGAACCCCAAAGGGCCCCCCCCATTGAATGTAAAAAACTGGGATAAAACCAATCCCCAAAAAAGGGGGCTTACCAGTGGACTCCCCTCCGCCTGTTTTTAAAAAGGCGAACTCTGCCCAAACAAAAAGAAACCATCCTCCTGGTTTTTTCCCCGAACAAAAAACCGAAGATAAATTTTTCCCAGGGTTTGATTTAGAAACCCCCTGTCGAAACCCTTCGTCTGCGGGAAAAGCCGAGGGGAAAAAACAATTGGGGGCCCCCACGTAAACAAAAGCCCTCCAAAACTGGGCACAAAATGAACCCCCCATCGACACCACATCGAAGGGGAAACCCCGAAGTTTTCACAACTCCCCAAAGAACCCCTGACCAAGTTTAGGGATTTGGGAGGGGAGGAAAGGGAAAGAAAAGTGCCCTCTTCGAACCTTTCAACAACCACCATATGACAGTCTTCCCTGAAAACGAGGAAGGTCCTGATGAAGTCCATAGACAAAAGAGTCCATGGACCTCCGGAAGTTTTAAGGTAAAGGGGCCCCCAAAGACGGGGAAAAAGGGGCTTTGAGCAGCCAAACCCCCCATGACCACAAAAAAAAGGGTTTAAAAAATCTTTATTTTAAAAATTTGGCCCCCCAAAAACCGGGGAAAAGGAGATCTTAAAAATACCTTACCCCCCGGATTCCGCAAAAAAATTTTGATTGCCCTCAATAAAACCCTTTTTTCCCCAAATTTTTTGGGACAAAAATCTCCCCGGAAATCCTGCAGGGCGCCCCCTGAGCCTCAAAAACCCCCCTCCCAAGCTCAGGGAAAATACAGCCGCACTACCACCCCCCCCTGAAGGGTGGGAACGGGGGGTCCATTTTTTCCCCCGGGCCCCC
>JARQOD010013679.1:0-14324 GCA_033576555.1 Oophaga sylvatica
ACAGGATTAATTTAAAGTTTTACACAGCGGTTGGTTGCCGTCCAATCGTGACTAGGTGTTATTAATTACCAACAAGGTAAACCTTCCTCGAAGTATGGCATCAAATTTTTTAAATATTAACTCAAATGCTTTGAATTTTAAACTGAAATTTTTTCTTTCCAAAAATTCGTATTACAAGTCAACAAGGTTGCAGCATATTAGCACTCTATAACACTTGGGAAGGTTTTATTACCTGAAAAAAAAATGTGCAATCAGCAATCAAAGTTGTATTCATAAAACGGCAAAATTCGTCATTCTGCCTGTTCTTTTTTCTAGCAGATCCCTATCCCAATTGCAGTATTTGGGTTCAAAGATTGGACCAGTTGCAAGAACGTACATTTGCTAGAGCGACTTTCTACCCAGCCTCTACTGCAAGTAGAGAAATGTTTAGCATGGTTGGTGGCTTTTTCCACACTATGTGGTGGAACAGGCCTACTGGATTTGTTAAATTTGTGAGAATTAATTCGGGCCAATAAACAGCACACACCATAGAAGACGTTTAATGAAATGGGGGTGGGGTTTGACACACGCCTGACAGAAAGGGCTTTATGCCGAGAAGCAAGCAACTGTTTTCTATTTTTTGGATTGAATTAGGCATTCACCACAATTTGAAACATTTGCCAAAATAAATCGGAAGAATCATTACCAACATTCCTTGAACAAAGGAAGGCATAACGGGCTGCGTATGAATGAAGGGGCCCCAGGGCGTAACCAATCACTGCAAAAACTTCATGGAATTTTAATTATATAAAATATATATATATAAAAATTTTAAAACAGTACGTGTCAGCACCACACTAAGTGGGAGGAAGTGGCTGTACCTGAGTCATTTGAAAAGAGGGGGTGGGCCGTCTGCTACACTCTCAAAAGATGCTAGACGGGCCCTTTTACTTTCCTCTTGCTGAGTGCGAAATTTTGATGCAGGGACTCCACTCACAAGCTTCAGGGAAAAAAAGTCTGCTGATGTCAAAGCTATTTTGTAGTGATCCCTCTGTATGTCCATGGCCCGAGGGGGGGAGGAGTGATCTGTGTGTCCTGTACCAGTTTTCACAGCATGCAGTCTTTCATGTTGATCTGCATGAGGTAGATGAGGGGGGCTTTGCTGGTTAGGGAGAGACAATTGTCTTAGTGTTAGTGTGAGCATGCCCTACCACTTAAGGAGATTGGAGAGGGTCCCTTTCAGTGCAAGCCCTGCACTTTTGGGGTTATCCCTGCCGCCAATCTTAACTCTTTTATGGGCTCCCTAGAAAGGGTTTTCGAGGATGTAAACAAATACTTAGACCATTGAGTACATCTTGGGGCAGGAAAGCTGAAAAAGCTTGAATAAGTCGACAACTTGATTGAGCAAACAGTTGCCATCAAGACAACCGTGTATATGAGGGGCCCTGTGCCATGCTGGCGCCCACGGTGGCCCCCCTGCTTGTGAGGGCCCCAGCACTTGCGTCTTACCTCTCCCTTCCCACCGCTGTGACTTTTCCGTTTCCTTAGGACATTCAGGTCAAGAGCGTGATGTGCCCTGTGGCCCCCTTCTAAACATCCAAGTGAGAGGCTGTAAGATGGTGACTCTGGGAGTCCAGAGTAAGCAGTGCCAGGAGGGAGGTATTTCTTTTTTTAATGTTTGGGCAATTTATGGGAGATTATACACGGGAATTATTATGGGGCCCACTACACTGGGAGACGTAGTAGGGCCCTTTATACACTGGGCTTATATAGGGGCACATCTACACTGGGCATCATATAGGGGCCCATTATAAGGAGCTTTATATGGCCCCATACCTGGAGCATCATCCATGGGGAAAATCATATACTGGAGATCATATGTGGCCCATTAATTGGAGCATTAATATGGGGACCATTATATTTGGAGCATTATTGGGGCTCATCTACACTGGGAATCATATATGGGGCCTTCATATCTAGAGCCATATGGGGTTCATTATTTATAGGGCATCATATAGGGCCTTTATATTGGAGCTTTGGAGCACATATGGGGCCTATTCTGTATGGGCATTATTGGAGCCCATTCTGTGGGAGCAATTATGAGGCCCATCATATCTGTATGGAGCTTTAAAGGTCTCATTAACTGATGGAGCAATTGTTTGGCTCATTATACACTATGGGTACGTCCTAATGTATGGAAACATTAATAGGGCCATATAACTGGAGCATTATTTTGGAGCTCATCTATAATGTATGGAAATTAATTGGGACAAAATTATTATGAGTAATATGGGGCTCATTATTCTGTTGGCGCACTATGTGGTGCCCATAATACGAAAAGGGGGGATATACTGTCCTTTTTGGCATTTTTAGAATTTACAATAATATCCTAGTAATGTAAGAAGTGAAGCATTTGTCTTGTACTTACCTATATTTCTCTGCCGTTCGGAGCATCAAGAATTTTTGGTATGTGTTAAAGGGGCCCATGAGATCTTTCGCCCAGGGTCCACGAAAACTGGAGCCGCCCTCCCCAAACTTTAGCCAAATAACCCAGTTTTTTTTTAAAGCGTTACTATTATTTTAAATAAATTAAGGTTGACAAGCTTAAGTAATAAAATTGATGTAGTTGGCATTGAAATGGGCCTGAGGTGTTTTCTGTCCTCTACCCCCCTTGCCGACTTTTCTTCCCATTGACTTGCATTGGGGGCGGTTCGGTTTCGTCGGACCTTCGACTTTTCGGCCAATTTCGTTCGACCGACTTTTGGGAAAGTGGGTGGTCGAAACCCCCCTCGACCCTCCCGGAGGCAAAGTCCGCTCATCTCTTACTGACAACAGCAGCCTCTTGTGGAAAATTTGTAAGAAATTTTAACCAAATAAAACTTCATTTATGTTAAAGGAGTTGTCCCTTACTTAGACAACGCCATTCTAATTATGAATGTTTGCTCCCAGTAAAATAACAACAACTATACTTACCTCCGGTGCAAGCTCGCGGACAGCAGTGTCGGCACTTGCTCTCTTGAGATTGTGTCACATGATCCTTCCGTCAAAACAGCACTGGCTTCACTCCCCCGCCTTTTGTGAATAGATGTCAACAGCTGCGGCTGCCCTTTCACTTCCTCTTGTGTCTGATATATATGAAGGTGAAAAAAGTGAAGCCAGCACTGATTAGCTGCAGGGATCATGTGACATAATCTCATGCAATCCTTATGTGACCTTGCTGCCAATCAGTGCGGCTAGGGTTGAGCATTCCGATACTGCAAATATCGGGTATCGGCCGATTATTAGCTGTATCGGAATTCCGATTCCGAGTTTCCGATATTTTCGTCTTATCGGATACGGAATCGGGATTGTCACTGTCACTGTCAGTGTCCGTCGGTCGGGTCTGTCAGGAGTCAGCGGCACTTACCTGGCAGAAGTCTCCGGCGGTCACGTCCTGGACTGCTTCATGGCCGCCATCTTCTTTCCCCCGGCGGTCACATGCAGTTTTCTCGGATAACTGCAGTGACTGCTGGGTAAATCCGGCCGTAAGCAGTCAGTCCGATGACGTCACCGCCGGGGAAGCAGGTAATCAGCTGTGCTGCGTTGCAATGACAGGCTCTGCCTGTCATTGCGATGTAGCAGAGCTGGATCGTCGTGGGACATCGTTATGGACTGCGTCGGACAGGTGGTATACTGTTGGTTTGTTTTTTTTCTTTTTTTACAGGAGATCGATGGCGCGCAGGAATGAGAGAGTAAAAAAGAAATGAAAACTGTGTTGTCTCTTTTATTTCATTAAAAGACTTTTTTTTGCTGTGTCTTTTTTTTTATGCATTTAATAACTTTGGGATTAATAAGGATCGGTGTCTTATTGACCCTCTCCATTATTAAACCGGCTTATTGTCACCGTGCAATCAACGGTGACAATAACCCCTTATTACCCCCTTGCCACCGCTAAGGTCAAGTGGGAAGAGGCCGGGTAAGTACCCAATTGGCACATCTTTTTGATGCGCCAAATGTGGGGCTGCTGTAGCCTGGTATTATCAGGCTGTTGAGGGCCAAAATTTCCATGGGCCTTGACAGTCTTTTAATACCAGGCCGCAGCAGTCGCATTTTACTTGGCTGGTTAACAAAAATAGGGGGGATCCCACGCCGTTTTTTTTTTCGAGGGGATCCCTATTTTTGTTAACCAGCCAAGCTAAGCAGCAGCTGTGGCCTGGTATTATCAGGCTTGCAAGTCCATGTGGATATTGGAATCCTTACCAGCCTGAAAAACCAGCCTCAGCGGTCTGTTCATCTGGCTGGTTAACAAAAATAGGGGGGACCCACGCCAATTTTTTTTAGGGGATCCCCTTTTTTTGTTATCAGCCAAGATATGCAGACTGCTGTGGCCTGGTATTATCAGGCTGGCAAGGTCCATGGATCTTGGCTCCTTAACTGCCTGAAAAACCAGGCCTCAGCGGTCTGCTTCATCTGGCTGGTTAACAAAAATAGGGGGGACCCCTGCCAATTTTTTTTCGAGGGGATCCCCTATTTTTGTTAATCAGCCAAGATATGCAAACTGCTGTGGCCTAGTATTATCAGGCTGGCAAGTCCATTGGATCTTGGCTCCTTAAAGCTGAAAATCCAGCCTCAGCGGTCTGCTTCATCTGGCTGGTTAACAAAAATAGGGGGGACCCCACGCCAAATTTTTTTCGAGGGATCCCCTATTTTTGTTAATCAGCCAATAATGCAGACTGCTGTGGCCTAGTATTATCAGGTGGCGAAGGTCCATGGATCTTGGCTCCTTAACAGCCTAGAAAATCCAGGCCTCAGCGGTCTGCTTCATCTGGCTGGTTAACAAAAATAGGGGGGACCCCACGCCATTTTTTTTTCGAAGGGAACCCCTATTTTTGTTAATCAGTTCCCCTGACGTCACTGATTGTGTCCTGGCTGACCTGAAGTGAAGGGAAAGCAATCAATTAAGCTTTCCACTTAAGGGCCCGTCTCACATAGCGATATCGCTACCGAGATCGCTGCTGAGTCACTGTTTTTGTGACGCAGCAGTGAGCTCACCAGCGATATCGCTGTGTGTGACATTCAGCGACGATCAGCCCCCCTGCCGGGTATCGCTGATCGTCGCTGAAATGTCAGGACCTTTTTTTGATCGCTGGTTTCCCGCTGACAGGCCGCATCGCTGGTGTGACAGGCGGGGACCAGCGATTCCGCTGGTAACCAAGGTCACAGCGGGTTCCAGGGCGGGGCTGTGCCTAGAAACCGCTGTGTACCTTGGATACCAGCGCCCTGATGCAGGGAGCTGGTATCCAGGTACACAGCGGGTTTCCAAGCGCTGCGCGGTGCCTGGAAACCCGCTGTGTACCTTGGTTACCAGCGGATCGCTGGTCTCCGCCTGTCACACGCAGCGATGCGTGCCTGTCAGAGGGAAAACCACGATCAAAAAAAGGTCCTGACATTTCTGCGACGATCAGCGATACCCGGCAGGGGGGCTGATCGTCGCTGAATGTCACACACAGCGATATCCTGGTGAGCTTGCTGCTGCGTCACAAAACTTGTGATCAGCAGCGATCTCGGTAGCGATATCGCTATGTGAGACGGGCCCTTAAGCGATGTTACCCGCAGTGTCGCTTCCCAGATCGCTGCCTGAGCTGCCTGTTTGGCAGCTCAGCAGCGATCATTTAGCGATACACCAGCGATCCTGACAAGTGCTATATCGTTGTCGGATCGCTGGTGTATCGTTAGTGACACCCAGCCTTTATCTCCTGTCAGGCAGGAGAGGAACTCATTCATTTGGGGTTACTGTGAGGCTGCAGCATTAGCTGCGGTCCCTGCAGTAAACATTAACCCTTTCTGAAGGATTTACCACCGTGGGACCTGACTGTGCATCGATTGGTAAGAATAATTTTGCTTTAATATTTTATTTTTATTACAGGAAATGGTTTTAGCAGGTAAATAAAATATGGTCAAAAACTGTGTGATTATTTCATTAAACTTCTTTTTTATTAAAGTGTGTGTGTTGATTTTTCTTTCATACAAAGGATTAATAATTGATAGTTGTCTAATTGACAGCTCTCAATTATTAACCTGGCTTAAAGTGACCTTTCAATTGCAAGGTCATTTTAACCCCTTATTAACCCATTCGCCACCGCTACAGGGCAATGGGAATAGACGGGCAAAGTGCCAGAAAGGGCAAATCTAATTAGAGATTTGCCCTTTCTGGGGTGTCTGGGGGCAGATGTTAAGTAGCCGGGGGGGGGCAAAAAAAATGGTCCCTCTCTGGGCTATTATTAATCTGCCCCCACTCACTGGCTTTGTCTGTCTGGTTGAGAAAATAGGGCGGGAGCCCACGCATTTTTTTTCAGCAATTTTACACCTCATATATATATAAATATATATATATATTATATATATTATATATACATGTCATTGAATTTGTGACACATATATATATATATATTTATATTGTAGTTCATACACTTCTACATAGTATAATAGCCGCTAATTCAATTGCCGGCTTTGTGAAAATGCAGAACCCGACATGAAATGACACTTGGTGACATAGGGTTAACCATGTTTTCATGTCCTTGCTATCTAATTTGCCACAAACAATTAAATCGTCTATGTGTGCAAAATTTCACACCTGTAGGGGTTAATTAAAGGTGTAAATTCGTAGCAAAAAAGTCCGTTTTTTTACAACAAATTTTAACCTTTAATTAACCCCTAAAGGTGTGAAATTTTGCACACATAGACTGATTTAATTGTTTGTGCAAATTAATAGCAAAGGACATGAAAAGACATGGTTAACCCTATGTACACCAAGTTTCATTTCATGTCGGGTGCTTCTGTCTTTTCACATGAAGCCGGCTTTACCCGGCAATTGAATCAGAGTATATTTTACTATGTAGAAGTGTATAAACTATACTTTATATGTATATATATATGTCACAATGACATGATATAATATATATATATATGTATTCTATGTGTGTATATTTAGTGTTTACAAGGAAATAAAGGTTTTTTTTTAGTTGCGATATTTTGTTCCCATAGACTACATGGGACTTCCGGTATCGGTATCGGGTATCGCCGATATTTTAGTGATATCGGCGATACCATTCCGATTCCGAACTTTAGGATATCGGAAAGTATCGCTCAACTCTAGTGCTGGCTGCACTCTAAATATCCTGTCTCATGCAGGAGTAGCCTGATTCTAAGCTATGGTGCCGGTATGTTCTTCTTTTCCCCAGAGTGTTGCTGCTTGCTTATGATTGGGCATTGTCATTCACGGAGAAAAAGTACACTACCTCAGAGTAAACTTTCTGATGATGCCAACTGAACTTAACTAAAATTAACTCATTATCTGTCAAATATTTTGATTGCTAATATATCAAAACAGGAAGCAAAATTAAATAAAACAAAAAAATATGTTTTATTCTACTCTGTAGCCACTATTACTACTATTACTTTGTGTATCCAGTTCAACTGTATAAATTGGTCAAAGGTACTCTTTAAATAGCCTCTTAATTACTACTGGTTGTCATTTATTTTCTCCTTGTCAGGTAGGTTGAGGGCTCTTGCACATAATAAGACTGCATTTCAATTAAATAGCTCAAAAAAGGTTTAATATACACTTAGTACACCTCATAGTATTATACGCATTTTTTCTAGGTAATTAGAGGTTTTTCAGTAAATGCGTTGTGCCACAATTCTAATGTGTGGGGGAAATTTACCAAAGCCGATGATTTGAATTTCAAACGATTCGTTTTTTCTAGTAATGATATGACCATAGAAGCATATTATATACAATATGAAGTATCTTCCTTTTCAACCTATATTGATTTATCCCCATATATTAATTGCTTCACAATCAAATAATATTGTGAGTGAATTCTTATTGTAGTATATAGCACGAAAGTGAGATTAAACATAACTTTTAATATAATAAAATTAAAAAAAAGAAAAATAAAGATGCCACCAATGGGTAAAGAGAAGGTGATACTCTGACTCATATAGAACAAATAAACAAAAAAATATCAAAGCATAACACCTCCCATAAGACAAATAGATTTCCATGCAGTAGCTGAGACAAAAATCTATATAAATGCAGGATGCACTATATCAAGTGTATACAAAAGTATTCTAACAATTGAATCATAAGAATACAAAACACTGCAATCCTGTGGATGTATACAAATCAGTAACACAGTATGATGCCAACACTAATCGATGCATATAGAGATGAGGGTTATAGATAAAAAAAGGAACAATCTCACGATTAAATGGCTGTATGAAGGGGGGAGTCCATTTTGAAATCCAAAAAGGATCATAGGAAGATTCACAGGTCCAACAACTCCCTGTCAGTCCCTATGGGGCTAGTATAAGTCTATCCCCAGAGCTCCCACCCTGACAAGGGCAGTCCACAGCTACCCCTGTAGTAAACATGCACTGCACTAACCCTATGAAATCGACCCAATGCGTTTCATTCAAGCCTAATCATCAGGGGACTTGCTTGTAGGAATTTAAAGTGCTAAGTGCTTGTGCTTAACCTCTTAATGTCCACTGACGTGCACAGTCCGTCATGGCAAGTGTGTCAGTTTTGGCACCTTGACGGACTGTGCACGTCATGCCTTTGAACTAACCACTGCGTGTAATCACAGACAGCTGACAGGCACAGCAAGTGGTGTGGGGACCTTTGCAGGTCGGTACCAGCAACTACAGCGCTGTGATTGGTCAGTCAATGTGACTGACCAAACACAGCGCGATCGAGCAGCAAAGGCTGAAATTTCAGCTTCTTCTGCCGATCAGTGCAGGAGTCAGCGCTGCAGTGGCCGAGCTTCCTGCACTGACAGCCAGGAGCGGCGCCCTCGCCACCCCTGGCTGTTAACCCCCTGACTGCTGTGATCGAGCACGATCGCAGCGCACAGGGGAGAGGCAGAGGGTCGGGAGCTCCCTCTGCCTCAGATAGGCGCCCTGCAAAGTATTTGCAGGACCCGATCTCTGCCTTGATGACCTGGGGGTTGTCATGACAACCTCCGGGTCATCTAGCTACGGAAAGCCGCTGTGACCCTGTCACAGCAGCTTTCACAATAGGTACAATGCATTGCAATGCTGGAACATTGCAATGCATTGTACCTGCAATCAAAAGTAAAAAAGTGAAAGTCCCATAAAGGGACAAGGTAAAAAAACATTTTTTAAAAAAAATTTGTAAAAAAAATATTAATAAATGATAAAAAAAATTCCCCTAAAAATACACATTTTTATGTAAAAAAAAAAACAAAAACAAAAAATGCACATGTTTGGTATCGCCACGTCCGTAAAAATCCCATCTATAAAAGCGTAACCATAGTTAACCCCTTCAGTGAAAGCCGTAAAAAAACACACAAAAAAGTTGTAAATTATACTTTTTCCAAGCGGTATCATCATACCGCTTGGAAAAAGTGTAATAAACACGCGATCAAAAAGACAGATATAAAGAAACATGGTACCGCTGAAAACGGCATCTTGTCCGCAAAAAACAAGCCACTATGTAGCATCATCATGTGAAAAAATAAAAAAGTTATAGCTCGCGGAATAATTGATGCAAAAATAATTATTTTTTCTATAAAATTTTATTATTGTGTAAAAAAAACCGCCAAAACATAAAAAAAAATATAAATCAGCTTCGCTGTAATCGTAGTGACCCGAAGATAAAACTGCTTTATCAATTTTACCACACGCGGAACGGAGAAAAAAAAAAACAATTCCTGAATTCCTGGTTTTTGTTCATTCTGCTTCCACAAAAAGTGGAATAGCCCGCAGAGAACTCTGTCGGCCGAAATATGGAAAAATTATAGCTCTCAAAATACCGCGATGCAAAAATTTCTTACAAAAAATTCTTTCCAAAAAAAAGCGTCTATTAGTGTGTGACGAAGCTAAACATGAAAAAAGGATGTAAATCTGGTATCGCTGTAATCGCACCGACCGAAGAATAAGTCGCCTAATCACTAATACCGCACTAGGAATGGCGTAAAAAAGAAAACCAATTCTTCACCTTTTGAGGATTTGTTCTTTCTGCCTCCCAAAGATCACAGTAAGGCGATCACAGTGGTTCTCCCCCCACATATGGGGTATCAGCGTACTCAGGACAAATTGCACAATAGCTTTTGGGGTCCTATTTATCCTGTTACCCTTATAAAAATAAAAATTTGTGGCAAAAAGATTATTTTTGTGGAAAAAAATATGATTTTTTTATTTTCCACGGCTCTACGTTTTAAAACTTCTGTGAAGTACTTGGGGGTTCAAAGTGCTCATCACACATCTAGATAAGTTCCTTGGGGGGTCTAATTTCCAAAAATCGGGTCACTTGTGGGGGGTTTCCACTGTTAAGGCAGATCAGGGGCTCTCCAAATGCGACATGGCGTCCAATCTCAATTCCAGCCAAAAAAGTCAAAATGGCGCTGCTTCCCTTCCAAGCTCTGCCATGCGCCCAAATAGTGGTTTACCCCCACATATGAGGTATCAGCGTACTCAGGACAAATTGCACAATAACTTTTGGGGACCTTTTATCCTTTGGAAAATAAAAATTGGGATGAAAAGATAATTTTTGTGGAAAAAAAATATGATTTTTTAATTTTACGGCTCTAAGTTATAACCTTCTGTGAAGCCCTTGGGGGTTCAAAGCTCTCACCACACATTTAGATAAGTTCCTTGGGGGGTCTAGTATCCAAAATGGGGTCACTTGTGGGGGGTTTCCACTGTTTTGGCTCATCTGCGGCACTGCAAAACGGAACATGACCCCCATTAACGTCTGCATTCCAAAACGTTACTACTTCCTTTCCAAGCCCTGCCGTGGCCCCAAACAGTTTCCCCCCCCACATAGGGGTATCAGCGTACTCAGGACAAACTGGACAACAACTTTTGGGGTCCAATTTCCTTGGGAAAATTCAAAAATTTGGGACTAAAAAATCATTTTTGTGTAAAATTGATTTTTTTTTCACACCCAGGCTTTATAAACTTTTGTGAAACACTTGAGGGTTCAAAGTGCTCACAACAGATCTAGATAAGTACCTTAGGGGGTCTAGTTTCCAAAATGGTGTCACTTGTGGGGGGTTTCCACTGTTTAGGCGCATCAGGGGCTCTCCAAACGCGACATGGCATCCATCTAAATTCCAGCCAATTTTAGTTTGAAAAAGTCAAACGTCGCTCCTTCCCTTACGAGCTCTGCCGTGTGCCCAAACAGTGGTTTTCCCCCACATATGGGGTATTGGCGTACTCAGGAGAAATTGCATAACAACCTTATCTGTCCATTTTCTCCTTTTACCCTTGTGAAAATAAAAAAAAAGTTTGTAAAAGATAATTTTTGTGGTAAAAAGTAAAATATTAATTTTTTTCCTTCCACGTTGCTTTAGTTACTGTGAAGCACCTGAAGGGTTAATAAACTTCTTGAATGTGGTTTTGAGTACCTGAGGGTGCAGTTTTTAGAATGTGTCACTTTTGGGTATTTTCTGCCATATAGACCCTCAAAGTGACTTCAAATGTGAGGTGGTCCCTAAAAAAATGGCTTTGTAAATTTTGTTGTAAAAATGAGAAATCGCTGGTCAACTTTTAAACCCTTATAACTTCCTAACAAAAAAAAATTTTGGTTCCAAAATTGTGCTGATGTAAAGTAGCAATGTGGAAATGTTATTTCTAACTATTTTGTGTGATATATTTCTCTGTTTTAAGGGAATAAAAATTCAAATTTTGAAAATTGCAAAATTTTAAAAATTTTTCCCATATTGCGTTTTTTTTCAAAAATAAACGCAAGTTATATCGAAAATTTTTTACCTAAACATGAAGTCAAATGTTCACGGAAAACAACCAGAACGCGAAGATCCATTGAAGCGTTCCAGAGTTTAACCTCATAAAGAGACAGTGGTCAGAATGTTAAAAATTGGCCGGTCTTAACGTGAAACCCACCTTGGGGGTGGGGGGTTAAGTGCATGAAGTTTGCCGTGCCTTTGTTAAAAAAAGCCCCACACCACACCATGATTTTTCCTGCTAAACTTCATTTTGGTATGTGTTTTGGGGTGATATGCAGTGCTTTTCGGCCTCCAAACACGGAGTGTTATAGCTCCGAAAGTTCATTCTCGTTCAATTTTCTTCTGAACAAATCTTCAAATCCGAAGGTTCTATAGTCATTCTAAGAATTCTGAGCTTTATTTCCTTCCATAAATTTTCTTTGGATTCAACAGGTTGGCTGGCCTTTTTTCTAGCACTTTATTTTTTTCTTTCTGAAACCATTCCAAGTTTCCTTGGCTGAGGGCAGGTTTAAACAAAGTAGGGCCCTGGGAAAAAAAAATTAAGTGGGCCCTAAAGTACACATTGACCATCACAAAGAAACATTTGTTGAATTTAAGGCTTGATTTTAGGGACAAAAATTTGGCTGACGCTAATAATTTGAAGTCGTCAGGCTTGTTTCCCGCCTCTTTACACCAGTTAAGGAACAAGATGGGGACAGACCAATCACAAGTAGATCAATTGTCCCATACAATATCATCTTATCATGCTCCACAATTCAATGACCCCATGTCCACCAATAGTATTATGTCCCATAGTTCCATATTGCATCTGCACACCGCTTAGCCTCCGGTAGTGAATTGCTCCTAGTCCTCCACATAGCAATGTGCTTATAGTCCCCATTGGTATAATGTGTCCCATGTCCTCCAAATGTAAATACATTCCCCATAGTCCTTCATTAATATAAACACTCCCATTTATGCATATAATTTAATACCCCCCATAGTTTCTTCATATAGTTAATACCTCCCCATGTTAAAATTCCCCGAGTACCCATTAGTTTAATATTTTTTATGTCCTTATACAGTTTTAAAAAAATCCCCATAGCTTCCAAATGAAATACCTGATATAGTCCTCCAATTGTTTTACACTCCACATGTACTACATATGACTCCATATAATATAATAAAACTTCCGTCCTCTATATACGGGTGGACCACTTATATGGTACACCTAAATAAAAGGAATGGTTTGGGATATCAACTTCCTGTTTGTGGCACATTATTTTAAATTGTAAATAACTAAACTTGTAAAATAAGTCATTAAAGAATAAAGTTACGTTAAAACTAAGCCCCTGTTGTTTTTCTTGGAAATTCTCAATAGTTTTAAGTGTCACATGCATCTTCCATTGAAAGAAATAAAGTTGGATCCAAAATGGCCGCTTAAAAAATGGCCGCCTGTCACCACCCATCTTAAAAAGTTTTCCCCTCCCCATATATAAGGCCACAAACAGGAAGTTGATATCACCCCCATTCCCTTTTATTTGGTGTATCCATAAAAATGGCCCCCACCTTGTGTTATATATTCCTAAGACCTCCATATAAAATAAGCACAACCTGTCCTCTATTAGTTTATACACTCCTCAAGTCCTCCATAAGTTTATTGCACCACATAGTCCTCCATAGGAAATGCACTCTCTAAGTAAAGCACCACTAGTTCTTCTAATAAAATGCATTCCCCATGCCTTGATATAGTATAATGAAGTCTCTATAGTACAGATTAAAATGCAGGTCTAATAGACATATAGTTAATGCACTCCCCTATCCGATTGAGTAGATTGCAGCCCCCATATGGAATAAAGCCCCAATAGTCCTCAATAGGTTAATGCACCTCCTAAGAGATAAGCACCCCCCTCAAAGGAAATCAGCCACCCCATGAGATATGCAGTGCCCCTACGTAAATTCAGCCCCCTCAAGTATGATGCAGCCACTTATGGCATATTGCAGTGCCCATAGATATAATGCAGCCACTCCTAGAGTATAATGCACCCCCCCATAGAACAATCACCCCCCAAGAAATTAAATCCATATCCTGCAGTATAGTATTATGGTCACCATGGACTCCCTGATAAAAAAAATTTGATATTCCCTCTCCTCCATTCCTCCCAGCTCTGGTCTCTGCAGACCATTTTGAGCTCCACTGTCTTCTGAAGTCTCCCCGTGTTTCCGAGGCAGAGGGGAATGATGGGGAGGGAGCGTCAGAGCTCTGTCCTCCCCTATGATGTGATACCTTGAATGGCGAGGTGCCCCCTGCGCCGGGCTACCCGATCACGAGCCCCATGGTTGGATATTATAGGATGCCCTGGCAGGGGGCCCCGGGTGGACGGGGGCCCTAGGCAATGCCTATTCTTTCCGGCTCTGCTTTGCTGGTGTTTGGGACGATTGTTTTGCTGAATGTCCACCCTCATTTTAAGTTCTTTATAATTGCAGCGATTTTTTTCAAGAATGTCTTGGTTATTTGCCATTCATCCTTCCTTAAGCACTGAGTTTTCCAGTGATTATGTTGAAAAGCTGCCCCACCTGATGTTCTCCCTCCAAAAATTACGTTGGTTTGGA
>JARQOD010013680.1:0-14321 GCA_033576555.1 Oophaga sylvatica
TTTTAAGGGGAAAATTTTCGGGTACAATATTTTGTTTTCTGCATCCAAAACCCCTTTTGAAGAAAGATCGACGTCTTCCGAAGGATGGTTAAGGAAAGAGTCCTCTTGATATCCATCTTTAATTCTATTACATAGTCCTCTAGAGTGCATATTCCAAAAAATTTTTAGGGCTAGAATTGTATCGTCATTACTAGACCTCTCCTGAGGTTCCGAACACATCCTGGACAGGGCGTCAGCCTTGCCATTCTTGACCAGGCCGGTAAGAAATTATAAAATTGAATCTTGAGAAAAATAAGGCCCATCGTGCTTGTCTTGCAGACAATCTTTTTGCTGTACGGAGGAATTCAAGATTCTTGTGGTCCGTGAGGACAGTCACAGGTGATTGGCACCTTCCAAAAGATGTCTCCATTCGGAGAAGGCAACTTTAATGGCTAACAGTTCTTTATTACGATGTCGTAGTTCTTTTCTGCAGATGACATGGTGTGGGAAAGAAACGCACATGGGTGAAGTTGCATTTTGTCCCAACTCGCTGAGACAGAATGGCTCCCACTGCAGAGTCGAGGCGTCCACTTCGACAGTAAATGGCAATTCAGGATTTGGGTGTACTAACAATGGAGCAGACGTAAAAAGAGTTTTCAATTTGTCAAAAGCCTCCTGTGCCTCCGGAGACCAGAAAATGCTTTGGTCTTTTTTGTTAGTGTAGTAATTGGTAGTATGATCCGTGAAAAGTTCTTATAAATTTTCGGTAAAATTTGCAAATCCTATGAAACGCTGGACGTCTTTTAAATTCTTGGAACAGGCCAGTCCATACAGCATTGATTTTGCCGGGATCCATGCTCAGACCTTCTGGGAGATGATATATCCCAGAAATTGGATACTGGTTTGTTCAACTCACATTTTTCAAGTTTAATGTAAAGATGGTTCTCCTGTAGTCGTTCCAAGACTAACTGGACGTGCCTGCGATGCTCTTCCAAGGTGTCTGAAATATAAGAATGTCATCGAGATAAGCCACAACGAATTGGTCCAAGAAATCTCGAAATACATCATTAATAAAATGTTGAAGGTGGCTGGGGCATTGCTAAGACCAAAGGTCATAACAGAGATTCAAAATGTCCATATCTCGTTCTGAAGGCGGCTTCACTCATCTCCTGGGCGAATCGTATGAGGTTGTAAGCCCTCTAAGATCCAGCTTCGTAAAGATTTTCGCAGAACGGAGTCTCTCAAATAGTTCAGGAATCAAGGGTAGCGGGTAGCGATTCTTGACAGTGATATTATTCATCTCTCTGTAGTCAATACATGGCCGCAGAGTGGAGTCTTTCTTTCAACAAAGAACAGGGTGCCCCAGCTGGAGATGTGGAAGGTCGAATAAAGCCTTTCTCTAAATTTTCATCCAGGAACTTTCTTAATACCTTCAATTCAGGATTCGGAAAGATTGTAAATCCGTCCAAATGGAATGGTTGCTCCTGGCAGCAATTCAATGGGACAGTCATAAGGACGATGAGGAGGTAATTGATCTGCTTTCTTTTACTGCAGACATCAGAGAACTGCTGATATTGAGGTGGTAGTTTCTCTTCCTTCTCATGCGAAATCTCAGAGATTGGACTTGTTGGAGAACAGGGGGTTCCTTATGACAATTATTCTTACAGTAGTCAGATGAAAGGTGATGGTCCTTGATGCCCAGTTGATAGAAGGGTTATGGACTGAAAACCCGGGATCCCTAGAATAACGGAAATTTCGGAGATGAATAAGGTGGAAACTGACAGCTTCATGATGATCCGGTTCGATACAAATCTCCAGTTCGATTGTCTCATGCGTGACAGGTCCAGAAGACAAGGGTGATCCATCCACAGTTTCCATTTCAATTGGTGTGGATTGGTCTACTGGAAATATTATTATCACGTGTAAATTTTAAGTCCATAAAATTTCCTCCTGCTCCCGAATCCAATAGGGCAGAGCATTGTATTTTTTGGGTGCCCATTACAACTGAATGGGGATTACAAAATGAGATGATGTAGTATGTATTTTGTCTATTTCTGGCGTTACTGATGAGATAGTCTGCAAGAGGAATCCGACTGCTGAGAAAGGTCCATATTGCTGGCAGACCTGTTGTTGGTAAAGGCTATAGTCCTTTTGTTAGGACAGTTGATGGCATAGTGTCCGGGTCCCCACAATAGAGGCAGAGATGTTCTGCACGTCGCTCTCCTTCTCCTGTGCAGAGAGTGGTCTTCGGATGACGTCGATCTGCATCGGTTCAGACACGCCTTGCGTCTTTTCTTGGTGGTCCGATGCTGAAAATGAGAGCCAGGGCTATTCCCAAGTGCTCGCAGTCTCTCCTTTCTCCTTTCAGTAAGTCTCTGGTCAATCCGGATACATAGTTGAATAAAGTCCTCCAATGGTCAGGGGTCTTAACCCTGGCAAGCTCGTCTTTCACTGGTTCTGATAACCTCGTCGAAATTGACTTCTTGGGCCACTGGATTCCAGGTGTGTCGGCCACCCAGCGACGGAACTCCGATGTATATTCCGCAACAGAGCGACGTCCTTGGCGCAAATTATGTAATTTGGTTTCTGCTGTGGCACAGCGGTTTGGGTCATCAAAACTTGATTCATAGCTGCGATGAAAGCTTCCAGGTCATTAAGGAGGGCATAGTCCTTTTCTACATAAGGTGGAAGCCCAAGCAAGAGCTTCATCCGTCAGGAGATTTATCATGAAAAAAACTTTCTTCCTCTCACTGGTAAAGGGAGCAGGTTGCATCTGGAAGTATTGATTGAGGAATCCTCGGTACTGCTTGCGATCCCCACTGAACTTTGCAGGCAGCGGCAGCCGCGCGTTTGATTCGGACCCTGAATTGCGCACGTCCAGAAGTTGTTTTTGTAGCTCAATTACTTCCTGTTGTATCGCCGTGAAATCAGTTTGTAACTTGGCATATTTTCTTTGAGAGTCAGTACAAAAACTTTGAAGTTCCGTAACTTGCCGCCTCAGGGTGTTCACAGCGGACTCCATTTTGGCGCGAGATTATTCTGTCAAGATCCCGTCTGGGTTGGAGCTGATGTTACTGCAAACACTAGGGGAAGCAGAGGCAGGTAGCGTAGTCAGGTGGCAGCCGGAGGTCGGTACACAGGAGAGCAGTGTTTGTAGCAATGGATCAGGCGGATAACGTAAGTCAGGTGGCAGCCGGAGGTCGGTAACAGGAAAGGCAGTTCGGTAACAGAGGAGCAGGCAGATAACGTAGTCAGGTGGCAGCCGGAGGTCGGTACACAGGAGAGCAGTGTTTGTAGCAATGGATCAGGCGGAGAGCGTAGTCAGAAGGCAGGCCGAGGTTGGTTCACAGGAGAGCAGTGTTTGTAGCAATGGATCAGAGGAAGCGTAGTCAGAAGGCAGGCCGAGGTCGGTTCACAGGAGAGCAGTGTTTGAGAAAGGTCAGCGGAAAACGCTTGAAAAAGGTTGGGCCAAAAACTCGAAATGACCCCCACAGGGCGGGGTTTTTATGGGGTTAAAATTGGCATCAAGGCCCAATAAAGGACCCAAAGGTGTACCCAATCAGGAAAACAGTCAATGGTATCGGGTTCAGAAGGAACTTTGCACCCAAAATAGCTCAGAGGGGAGGCTGGGGCCCGTGGAAAGAGGTACGGGGTTTGGGACTCTGACAGACAATTTTGCCAATCGACTGTAAAAGCCCCAAAAAGTCCAGGCGGGTTGGGAGGTTCACAAAGGGGTGTTGTTTTGCTCTGTTAGGAAAACCCCAAAGGTGTTTTAAACCTCAATAACCTACGCAGCAATCGTTTTGATTGAAGCATCGGAGAAACAAAAAAGGGTTTTGTCTCTATTCGGTGGGGAAGACCCCGAGCTGTATGTAAAGACTTGAAAAGGTATGTGATTTTTCAATTTTGATTAGTTCACCGAAAAGGCCTGAGAGTTCAAAGCTTTCAATTTTTTTTCCATTTTTCAGTAGCCTTAAAAAGGTACAACCACTGAGGACCTCAATCTAAAAATTTTTTAAAGGCGGAAGGGAAATTTTTCCCCGGGCATCCCTTGGTTTTTTTCCCTTTTTTGGGAAGATGACCCAGTTTTTCACAGTTTGGTTAAATTCCCTTTAATTAGCCTTGCCTCGATACTACACAAGCTGCAAAAACCCCAGTGGGGGTTTTTAAAATGCATTTTGGTCTCCCTCCTCTGCGAGTAAAGGGTTTTTTTATTTTTTGTTAAACCCGGAAGGTGAAGGAAACGGGGTTTTTGTCCTTTGTAAAGGGCCCCCCTCGCTGCATTGGTTCGGGGAGAGTTGAGCGATACTTTCCGCTATGCTAAAATATCGGAATCGGGAAAGGGACGCCGATATCACTTTAAAATCGGCGCTACCCCATAACCCCATACCCGGAAATCCCAGTAAAAACATGGGAAAAAAAATCGAAAAATAAAAAAAAACCCCCCCTTTTTTCCCTTTTAAACAAATAAATATACCCAAAAGAATACATTTATATATATATAATGCTTGTGACCTATATTAAAAACATATATGTTATAGTTTTTTACCTTCTACATAGTAAAAAACCTTTTATTCAATTGGGGTAAAAACCGGCTTCGAAAAAGACAGAAGCAAACCCCACATTTAAAAGCCCCTTGGGTACCCTAGGGTTAAACATTTCTTTTCATGTTTGCTATTAATTTGCACCCCCCAAAAAAAAATTAGAATGTTTGCAAAAATTTTAAAACCTGTAGGGGTTTAATTTTAAAAGGGGTTTTAAAATTCCCTTGTAAAAAAAAAAACCCGGGGGGCCCCCTTTTTTTTACGAATTTTCCCCTTTTTAAACCCCCAGAGGTGTGGGAAATTTTTTCACCCATAGGCGTTTTTTTGTTTGTGCAAATTAGGGTAGCAAAGGAAAAGAAAAGAATGGTTAACCCCAAAGTACACCAAGGGGTCATTTCTGTGGGTACCCCGACATGAAATGCCACTTGGTGTACTAGGGTTAAAATTTTTTTTCACCTTTTGAAATTTAATTTAAAAAATTTAAAAATCAAAAAGTGTGCAAAATTTCACCCCTGGGGGTTAAAAAAGGGTAAATTCGTTGTAAAAAAAACGGACTTTTTCTACAAATTTTTACCCTTTTACCCTGAGGTGTGAAAGCAACCCTATCTGTTTTAATTTTTTTTGTGCAAATTAGATAGCAAGGACTGAAAAGACTGGTTACCCTATGTACACCAAGGCTTCATGTGGGTTCTGCTTTTCAAAAAGCGGCAATTAAATTGGGTTTATACTATGAGAAGTGTAGAACAAAAATAAATATATAAAAAATGTTCACAAATTCAAAAAATTATATATTATTGGGTGTAAAATTCTGAAAAAAAATGCGTGGGCTCCGCCCTTTTTTCGCAACCAGCAGACAAACCCATGAGTGGGGCAGATAAAAATAGCCAGAGGGGGCCCCATTTTTTTTGCCCCCCCGGTATAACACTGCCCCAGACCCCCGGGAAAAGAAAAATTTTAAAATTTAGATTCGCCCTTTCTGGCACTTTCCCCTTTTTTTCCCCATTCCCTGTAGCGGTGGCGAATGGGTTAATATGGGGTTAAAGCCCCCTTGCTATTGAAAGGTGACCTTAAGCCGGAATAATTGAGGGTCAATTAAAACTTCAATTTTTAAATCCTAGCTGAAAAAAAAAATAAAACACACCACTTTAATTAAAATTTTTTAATAAAATAAAGACCATTTTTTTGACCATCTTTTTTTTACTGCAAAAACCCCTTTTGTAATAAAATAAAATAAAAAAAAAAAAAATTATTCTTTTCCATCCCCTGCACATTTAGGGCCCCCGGTGTAATCCTTCAGAAAGGGTTAATGTTTTCTGCAGGACCGCGCTAAAGCGCAGCCTCACAGTAAACCCCAAATGAATGATTCCCTTTCCCGCCGCAGGGAGTAAAGGGGGGGTCACTAACGATACACCCGCGACCCGACAACGTATGCATTTTCAGGATCGCTGGTGTACGCTAAAAACGAGCTGAGCTGCCAAAAGCAGCTCAGGGAGGATTGGGACAGCGAACCCGCGGGTAAATCGCTTAAAGGGCCCCTCTCACTAGCAATCGTACGAGACGCGCTGGTCATAGTTTTGTGACGAGCGCGGCCACCCCGATATGTGTGTGGGACATTTAGCGACGTCAGCCCCTGCCCCGGGATCGTGCGTCGCGAAATGTCAGGACCTTTTTTTGATCGTGGTTTCCTCTGACAGGCAGCTCGCTGGTGGACGGCGGGAAACCAGGATCAAAGGTCCCGAATTTCAGCGACGATCAGCGATACCCGGCAGGGGGGCTGTCTCGCTGAAAATACCACAGCGATATGCTGGTGAGCTCGCTGCTGCGCCAAAAAATAGGGCCAGCGCGATCTCTAGCGTATCGTATGTGGGAAGGCCCCTTTAAGGGGAAAGCTTAATTGATTGCTTTCCCCTTTTTTCGGAGCCCCGGGACACAATCAGTGCGTCGGGGAATGTTTAAAAAAAATGGGGTTCCCCCGAAAAAAAAAAAGGCGTGGGGTCCCCCCTATTTTTGTTAACCCGCCTGAAACAGACCGCGAGGGCCCGGATTTAGGCTGTTAAGGGCAAAATCCTGGATTTCCGCCTGAAAAAACCGGCCCAGCATGCATATTTGGGGCTGTTAACAAAATAGGGGGTCCCCCCGAAAAAAATGGCGGGGGGCCCCCCTTTTTTGTTAACCGCCAGTGAAGCAGCCGCTGAGGGCCCGGATTTCAGGCTGAAGGAGGGCCAAAATCCCTGGACCTTGCCGCCTGAAATCCGGCCAAGCAGTCTGCATATTTGGCTGATTAAAAAAAATAGGGGGTCCCCTCGAAAAAAATTGGCGTGGGGTCCCCCCTATTTTTTTTAACCCGAGATGAAACAACCGCTGAGGCTGGTTTTTCAGGCGGTAAAGGGCCAATATCCTGGACCCCGCAAGCCTGATAAAACCAGGCCACAAAGTTGCTTTTTGGTGGTTAACAAAAATAGGGGGGTCCCCTCGAAAAAAAAACGGCGGGGGATCCCCCCTAATTTTTTTAACCGCCCAAATAAAAGCGACTGCTGCGGCCCCGGTTTTTAAAAAAAGTCAAGGCCCCGGATTTTTTGGCCCTCAACGTTTATAAACCAGGTACAGCGCCCACATTTTGGGGCATCAAAAAATGTGCCAATTGTGGCACTTTACCCCTCTTCCCCTTGCCCGTAGCGGTGGCAAGGGGGGTAATAAGGGGTTTGTCACCGTTGATTGCAGGGTGACAATAACCCCGGTTAAAAATGGAGAGGGGAAATGGGGACACCGATCCATTTTTAACCCAAAAGTTTTAAATGTGTAAAAAAGACGCAAAAAAAAAGTTTTTTTAAATGAAAAAAAAGAGACAACACGTTTTCATTTCTTTTTTTAACATTTTCCCTGGAGCCATGCCCTGAAAAAAAAGAAAAAAAAAAAACCAACAGTTTACCACCGTCCGAGCAGTCCAAGTAACGATTGCCCCCACGCACCAACTCTGTACATCGCAATGACAGGCAGAGCCCGTCATGCGACGCAGCCCCAGCTGATTACCCTCCCTTCCCCCCCCGGTGCGTATGGCTGATGTTTAGGCGGGATTTCCCGAGTCACGCTTTTTCGCGAGAAACTGCATTGACCCCCGGGAAAAAGATTGGGGCCTGAAGAGTGAGGACTGACCCCCCGGAAAATTTTCCGGTAAGTCCCGCGGGACTCCTGACGCCCCACAGACGGACCTGACAGTGACGTGACACCCCGTTTCCGGACCCGAAAGACAAAAAATATCGGAACCGGAAGGGAAATTTCCCCGATACGTAAATGGGCGTACCCGAAAAAGCGACGGAAGCTAAACACATTGGAGCTATCCCAGACCTAAATTTTTTAAACTTTTCTGATCCTAAGGAGGAAGGCCCCAATTCTTTCGTTAGAAGGATCTTGTAAAACCTCGGTTGTCAGCGGCATTTTGGGGGTTTTTTTTTCAAAGACAATCCGGTCTCATTTGTTAAATTGTTTTCAAACACTCCAATAGAAACCCCTTTTATAAACAGTCTGCATTTTTCACTTCTTCAACCTTTAGCCAAGCGTCTCAGTCCGTAAGGCTCTGCAGGGAAGGATATTTCCAAAAATTGTACCTTAAACGATACCCAATCTTGGGAATTCTTTATTTTGAACCCGGAATCTCAAGAATTTCGGGTTTTTCTTTTTTAACCCCTTAGGCCCTTTAAAACCCCTTTTTTTTGTTTTTTGTATTAGGCTGACCGGGTTTGGTAAAAAACGGACCCGGTCCCGGGAGGGTTTTTTTTACCATTGACTTTCATACCCCGGATTTCCCTGATGTCATTGCGTTGTATCCTTTTTGTCCGGATCCGGGGGAAAATGTACATTGGCGGCCCGGGCAAAAAAGGAGCTGAAGTTTTTTTTTTTTCCCGGGGCCCCCCTGATGTGCCGAAGCGGCGCATCGGCGGCCGGAAAAATGAAGTCAAGGAACGGATCAGACTTTTTGCAATCCCTAAAAGTTTCCCTTTGGAAAAAAGGTCAACTACTATATATACACATTTTCCAGTGTCTCCGGGGTCCGAAACCCCTTTTTTTTTTGGGGTTTAAAAGTTAGGTCGGATCCCGCAAAAAAAGGCCGTTGCATCAGTTTTTTTATTTTAGTGCCCGGGGTCCCCTTTGGGGTTTGACGGATAAAGCCCCCGATACAAAAGACGAAAGTGTGAAAAAGGCTTAGGCCCGAGCCAATTTGCGCTTAAGAAAGGGCCAAATTTTTTTTATTTGCCACGGTACTTTATAGGTTTAACTCTGGGGCTTTTGGAATACCCCTGATTCTGAGATTGTGTTTTTTATGACATTTGACTTCATGTAGGGAAAAAAAATTTTTTAAGCTGTTTTATTTATGAAAAAAAAGGAAAAATTTGGGGAAAATTTTGAAAAAATTTTGCAAATTTTCAAAATTTTTTTTTTATGCCCCAAACGAGAATATTTACACAAATTTCCTAATAATAACATTTTTTCCCTGTTTCTTTAAAAGCACAATTTTGGGAAAAAAAATTTTTTTTTTTTAAAAGTTAAAGGGTTTAAAAAATTTTACCCCCGGCTCATTTTTTAAAAACCCCTTTTTTTGGACCAACAATTTGAATCACTTTGAGGGGCATTGATAGAAAATACCCAAAAATACCCATTCTAAAAACTGCACCCCAAGGGCTCAAAACCATTCAAGAAAATTTATTACCTTTTTTTCCGGAATGAAACAATGTGGAAGGAAAAAATTAACATTTAATTTTTTTGCAAAAATTTACTTTGGAATAATTTATTTATTTTACAAATGTTAAAAGAAAAAAGAACCCAAAAAATTTTTTGTGCAATTTCTCCCGATTTCGCGATCCCCAAAGTTTGGGGGTAAACCACTTTTTGGGCGAGGAGATTCGCAGGGGAAAGGGGCGCCCTTTTGACTTTTTTCAACGCAGAATTTGGCGGATGTCTGTCGGTTTAGAAGCCCCTGATGTGCCCCAAACAGTGGAAACCCCAAAAAGTACCCCCTTTTTAAAAAAGACCCCCTTAAGGAACTTACTAGATGTGTGGTGAGCATTTGAAAAACCCGGCTCACAGAATTTTTTAAAAGAGCCGAAAAAAAAAATCATATTTTTTCCCAAAACGATCTTTTCATCCAAATTTTATTTCCCCCAAAGGGAAAAAAACCCAAAAAATTTTTTTGCAAATTTGTCCTGAGAGCGAACCCCCAAAGTGGGGGGAAACCACTGTTTGGGGCTGGCAGAGCTGGAAGGAAGGAGCGCCGTTGACTTTTCAACGAGAATGGCGGAACTATGTCGGTTTTGTAGAGGCCCGATGAGTCAAAAAACAGGGGAAACCCCCCAAAAAGTGCCCTTTTGGAAACTGCCCTCCTAAGGAAAATTTTATAATGTGTGGGGCATTTAACCCCCCAGGTTTCACAAAGTTTACAACCCCCGGGGTGAAAATGAAAAATCAATTTTTTCAAAACCTGATCGCTTAGTCCCCAATTTTTTATTTCCCAAGGGGTAACAGGAGAATTTTGCCCAAAAATTTTGTTTTCCCAATTTGCCTGATATGCAAAACCCCATATGTGGGGGGGGACCACTGTTTGGGCTCACGGCGGGTTGGAAAGGGGAAGCAGCGCATTTGCTTTTAAAATAAAAAATTGGCGGGAATTTGAGATTGGACCCATGTCGGTTTGGAGACCCCCTGGTGCCTAAACAGGGAACCCCCCACAATGACACCATTTTGGAAACTAGACCCAAAAGGAAAATTACTGATGGTAAAGACATTTTAAACCCCCCAAGTGCTTCCGAGTTTATAACGTAGACCCGTGAAAAAAAAAAAACATTTTTTCCTAAATGATTTTTAGCCCGCTATTCTTTTTATTTTCCCAAAGGGGTTAAAGGGAAAATTGGCCCCCCAAAAGGTTGTGAAATTTTTCCTGAGTACGTGATCCCCGATATGTGGGGGGGAACCCACGTTTGGGACATGGGGGAGCTTGGAAGGGAAGGAGCACCATTTTGTAATGCAGACTTGATGGGAAGTTTGGGGGCTGTTTTGGGCGAGCCCTTTATGGCCTAACAGTAGAAAACCCCCCGCAAGGAACCTTTTTTGGGAAAAAGACCCCCCCCAAGGAGCTTATCTAGAGTGTGGTGAGCCTTTTTAACCCCAAGGGTTTACAGGTTTTTAATGTAAGCCGTGAAAAAAAAAAATCATTTTTTCTTAAAAAGTTTTTTTTTTCCGAATTTTTTTTTTCCCCAATTTTCGGAGAAAAAGCCCCCAAAATTGGTGTTCAATTTGCCCCGAGTACGCTGATCCCCCCAAGTTGGGGTAAACCACTTTTTGGGTCCGGCAGGTGGAAGGGAGGGAGCGCCATTGACTATTTGAACGCACGTGTGTTGGAGCCCCCCTGATGCCCCAAATGGGGAAAACCTCAATTCTGCCCAACCCCTCCCCCCAACAAAAACCAAACCCCCAACCCCAAATCTAACCCAAATCCTAACCCTAACCCAAAAATTCCCAACCCAATTTTAACCCAAAATAGCAACCTTTCCCCTAATTGAACCCTTCCCCCTAATTCCAAACCCCAAACCCTAAGGTAGGATATATTGCTTTTTCCCACCCCGTTCAAAAAGCGTTGATGGGCTGGTAACGATATAGCATAACGGATGTGTTATGTTTAACCGCTAGCGCAGAGGTTTAACGGCGCTGGGGTTTAAAGTCCCCTTAATCTGCCGCTAAAAGGGTATGGGCGGTCGTTAAGGGTTAACACAAAAGAATAGAAAATTGTTGGGTTGCTGTGAATGCAAAAAGAGTCTCTAGAAAATGGGAAGCACTCCAAAAATTTTTGTTGTTCAGATCCGGGCCTAAAAAATAGACATCATTCAATGAATCACCTTTTATTTGGGATTGAATCAAATACACCTACTGACCCGGGTAAAGTATGTAGACAGTTCTAAAAGGTCTTGTCTTGGGTGCGATGAAAAAACTGGACACAGGTTTTTAATGAAAGGGTTTTTATTATTTATAAAGGCAAAAATTTCAAAGTTTGCAGATAAGAAGCAGGGCCAAGGCCAGAGAACTTAAGCTCCGCAACCTTCCCAAACAGGTTCAGGATCTTTTCTCTGTTACCGTAAGTCCCCTGAAACGTGGATCTTTCAAAGGCGGGTTTCCCGAGTACAAATGTTCAGGTTCCCAGTAGGAAAAGTGGAGTACAAAGTCCCGGCTTTTAGGAGTAGGTCACAGGGTTATGCAGGCTAGTTTGAAGACTGATTGTCCTTTTGGGGCTTTAAAAGAAGGGGGGAATCAGGGCGGGAACAGAAAGCTGGAAAATCCTAGACTGAGGGCAAGTAGCGCAGCAAGACAAAAAAGCAAAAGGTGAGGGAAAAAAAAATGAGTTTCAAGAACAGTACAAAGAACCCTTAAATTTTTACCCCCCCCTTGGGGGGCAACCCCCGGGGGCCCTCAGCCCGGTTGTGTGGGTACCTCTGATAAAAGGGGCGGAGCAAAGGGAGTTTTAACGTTTTAAAGGGTTCCAGAGTTGCCCTCATGGGTACCCCTCCCTTTTAATCAAATATGAAAAATGATTTCTGTAAAACCCTGGAATTGAATTCTTTCCCCCCCAAAAATTTTCCCCCTGACCCCGACTAGCCGGGTCAGGGAAGGAGAAGAACGCCCGGGAAAACGTAGGGGTTTTGCCCCTTTTGGGGATAATGAAAGACAGGAGGATTCTCAAGTTCTGCGTTGAAGACGAAACACGGCACTTAAAATTTTTTAGATTTTTGGGGTCCAATGAATTAGTCCCAATTAGAGATGGTCTTAAACTTAAGATTTTGGTTGACAGCCGACCGGGTTTTTACTTTGAAGCTGGTGCAGGTTTACAAAATTTTCTGTGCTTTTGCCTTTCCCTGACCAAATTCCAGATTCCCTTTAGAAGTCCATATTTTCTGTAAAGAGTGAATTCTTCCCCACTGTGGAAAAGGGTTTCTATGGGAAATGGGAAGAATGTTAGGTGATACCAAAATTGGAGTAAAAAGGGATTGTTAGTGGGGGGCGCTGGATTTGTTAAAGAAAAACTAGCAAGGGAAAGTAGATCACCCAACACTGTAGGTGGCAGAAAAAAGCAGGGAGTTTACTGTCGGGGGTTTGATTGGTTTCGTTCGGTTGTCCATTAGTCTGAGGAGAAAAGCAGAAAAAAGGTTTCTTTAATGCAATGTGCACAAAAATTTTCCCAAACCTAGAAAAATTTGCCCCCCCCGACCCGAAATAACCTACCCGGTACTATGAAGGAAAAAACATCTTAATCATCAAATTGAGTCTGTTTTGCGGGGAAACCCGAAAAAGGTAAAAAGGTGCTTTGAAAAACTTAAACACCAAAAAATGGTTTTTTTCCCCTTGAGAGGTTGGAACTCCCAATGAAGTCCTAGAAAGGCCCCCACGGGGGGACGGGGGGGAAAGGGGTTGTAACAGACCGTTGGTGAGGAGCGGGGTGTCTTGCTCTTGCCAGACTTCACATGAATGACATTTTTTAAAAAATTTCCTGCAAAGTGGGCCACCAAAAGAAAGGGAAAAAGAAAATTCCTGTGTCTTAGTTTTCCTCTATGCCGCATTTTGGGAAATTGTGAAGAGTTGCAATACTCTAAAATTGACTGTTTAGGAAAATTTACAGACTTTTGTCCAGAATCCCACACCTTTCTTAAAGAAAAGATTTCTTTGGGGGGTTGTGCCAACAAGGAATCCGAAGGGTATGTTCCCCTGATGCCCTTTTAAGTAATTTGTTTAAGAAACCCCCAAAAAACTAGAGTAGGAAGAATAGTCTTAGGAGGAGAAAGGGGACGGTCTCGTGAATAAACCCTAAGGAGGATCACCTTTCCATTACGCGATCCCGGTCTATAAGAAATGAAAAAATTAAAATTTGGGTTTTTGAAAGTTCCAGGAGCCTGGCGAGGAGTAGGCACTTTTGCCCACCTGATAAAAACAAAGGGTTCGAGGGGTTTTCAGGGGGCACTATTTTTCTGGCGTCCTGAGAAGTTCTATTTTTTGAAAGGGGGAATAATGGAAAAAACTCTAATTGCCCCATCGTGTTTTTCACGAAGACAACTGTGGGAAAAAAAGGCCAGGATGCAAAATTCTTTCACCTGTTCTCTGAGAGGTATTGCTCCCAAAGGCACAGCGAAGATACCTTATTTTGAAGGAAGTTCGGGGTTGGGGTGTACCCAAGATAGGTCGGTGGTAAATTTTTTTTAGACGGGAAATGCTCCCGGGCTTGGGGGGTCCAGGAACCTAGATTTTCCGGGGAATTTTGGGGATGGGCACACCCAAGAAATTCCTAATGAAAAGTTAAAAATTGGCAACCCCATGAAGCGCTGACCCCCTTAATTTTAGGGCTTGGCCATCCCTTTTGGCTTGGGGGTTTTTTTCCCTCCATACTAACCTTGGTGACAGTACATACCCCCGAAATTGAATTTCGGTCCCATGGGAAACACACTTTTCAAGTTTGATGTAAAGTGGTTTTTTCTTTGAATTCCCCAAGACCCCTTTCAATGCCTTTATGTTCCCCGTGGAGTTAGAAAAATAGAATATCATCCAAATAAATCACCCGAATGATTAGGGGATCCCGAAAATGTCATTTACAAGTGTTTGGAAAGTGGCTGGGCGGTACTAACCAAAAAGGGATAATGATATTAAAGTGTCCCAAACGTGACCGAAAGCAGTCTTTTATTCATCCCCCCGTCTAAACGGACCAAATTATAGGCCCCCCGGGGATCAATTTAGAGAAAATTTTGGCATGCCGCATTCTCAATAACTCAG
>JARQOD010013681.1:0-14310 GCA_033576555.1 Oophaga sylvatica
AAAAAGAGACCCAGTCATCCTGATCAGCAGACACAAAGCATCTTAGATAAGTCTCCAATGTCTGGTTTGTTCTCTCAGTTTGACCATTGGTCTGAGGATGAAATGCCGAGGAGAAAGACAATTGAACACCCAGTTTAGAACAAAAAGTCCTCCAAAATCTGGAAACAAACTGGACTCCTCTGTCAGACACAATGTTCTCAGGAATGCCGTGTAAACGAACCACGTGCTGAAGGAACAACGGCACCAATTCAGAGGAGGAAGGCAACTTAGGTAATGGCACAAGATGTATCATTTTGGACAACCTATCACAAATTACCCAGATGGTGGTCATTCTCTGAGAAACAGGAAGATCGGAAATGAAATCCATAGAGATATGGGTCCATGGTCTCTTGGGCACAGGCAATGGCATCAACAAACCACTAGAGCGAGAGCAAGACTTGGAGCGAGAGCAAGTCCCGCAGGACTGCACAAATTCCCTGACATCGCGAGACAAGGTAGGCCACCAAAAGGACCGACTAACCAAGTCTCTGGTACCAAAAATTCCGGGATGCCCAGCCAATGCGGAACAATGAATCTCAGACATCACACTCTTTTTCCATTGGTCCGGGACAAACAATTTTCCAACAGGGCAGCGCTCGGGCCTATCCTCCTGACACCCCTCCAGAGCAAGTCTCAAATTGGGCGAGATGGCGGAAAGAACTACACCCTCCTTCAAAATAACAGAGGGATCAGATAGCTCAGGAGAGTCCGCAAGGAAACTCCTCGAGAGGGCATCCGCCTTAACATTCTTAGTGCCAGGAAGAAAGGAAACCACAAAATTAAAACGTGTGAAAAACAAGGCCCACCTGGCCTGTCTAGGATTGAGTCGCTTGGCAGATTCCAGATAGACCAGATTCTTATGGTCCGTAAGGACCACCACCTGATGTTTGGCTCCCTCCAGCCAATGTCTCCACTCTTCAAAAGCCCACTTCATGGCCAATAACTCCCGATTACCCACGTCATAATTACGTTCAGTAGGAGAAAATTTTCGAGAGAAAAAGGCAAAAGGGGTTACTTTTAGAGGTCTCTGGATCTTTTTGGGACAAAACGGCACCTGCCCCAATTTCAGAGGCATCAACCTCCACCTGAAATGGCAGAGAAACATCAGGCTGCCGTAGAACAGGAGCAGAAGTGAATCTCTGCTTAAGTTCCTGAAACGCAGAGACTGCCTCAGGAGGCCAATTCACCACATCAGAACCCTTTCTGGTCAAATCAGTTAATGGTTTAACAATAACCGAGAAATTACCAATAAATTTACGATAAAAATTGGCAAAACCCAAAAATCTCTGAAGAGCCTTTAATGAAGTAGGTTGGACCCAATCACAGATGGCCTGAACCTTGACCGGGTCCATTTCAATAACAGATGGGGACAAAATGAATCCCAGAAATGAGATCTTCTGTACGCCAAAAAGACACTTTGATCCCTTCACATACAGAGCATTCTCTCTCAAAATCTGGAATACAGTTCGAACATGTTTCACATGAGAGTCCCAGTCATTAGAAAAAATCAAGATATCATCCAAATAAACAATCAGAAACTTGTCCACAAAATCCCTGAAAATGTCATTCATGAAGGACTGGAAGACGGAAGGAGCATTAGTGAGCCCAAAGGGCATCACAAGGTACTCAAAATGCCCTTCAGGGGTGTTAAATGCCGTCTTCCATTCATCCCCGTGCTTAATGCGAATAAGGTTATACGCCCCCCTGAGGTCAAGCTTGGTAAACCAAGTAGCGTTTTTCACCCTGGAAAACAGGTCAGAAATCAAGGGTAACGGGTATTGATATTTCACAGTAATATTGTTCAAGAGACGATAATCAATACACGGCCTTAATGAACCATCTTTTTTGGCCACAAAGAAAAAACCGGCACCTAAGGGTGAAGAGGATGGTCTGATATGACCCTTCTCCAATGATTCCTTGATATAAGACCGCATAGCGTCATGTTCAGGTACAGACAAGTTAAAAAGGCGACCTTTAGGGAATTTACTACCTGGCACTAATTCAATAGCGCAGTCATAGCTCCTATGGGGAGGTAAGGATGCAGATTTACTTTCGCTAAACACATCAGAAAAATCAAACAAAAAGTCAGGAACATCCTCAGCCTGGGGGGAGGCAGAAAAAACAGGAGTGTTGGTATTAACACATTGGCAGCCCCAACTGGTTACAGACACAGATTTCCAATCCAAAACAGGATTATGAGACTGTAACCAAGGGAAACCCAGCACTATAATGTCATGCAGATTATATAGAACCAAAAATTTGCAGCACTCCTGGTGATCAGGTTCAACCCTCATTATCACCTGAGTAGAAAACTGGGGTTTATTCTCAGCCAAAGGGGTAGAATCGATCCCCAGTAAAGGAATAGACTTCTGTAGGGGTATCAAGGGAAACCCACAACGTTTAGCAAAATCATAATCCATCAGGTTAATAGCTGCTCCAGAATCAACGAAAGCCTGAGCAGAAAATGAGGACAGAGAGCATATCAGAGTGACAGTTAATAAAAACTTAGTCTGAACACTACCCAAGACAACTGAGCGTGCAAAATGTCTTCCCCGCTTAGGGCAGACTGAAATAGCATGAGAGGCATCACCACAGTAGAAACATAACCCATTGCGCTTTCGAAACTCATGACGCTGTGCCCCAGACACCACTCCATCAAACTGCATGGGCTCAGCAGCTGGCTCACAAGGCAACACCACTCCACGCATACTTCTCCGCTCACGCAAACGTCTGTCAATTTGAATCGCTAATGACATAGAATCATTGAGACCAGAGGGGACAGGGAATCCCACCATAACATCCTTTACATTATCCGACAGACCCTTCCGGAAAAGGGCCGCCAAAGCGTCGTCATTCCACTTGGTCAGGACTGCCCACCTACGGAATCTCTGACAGTATAACTCAGCGTCATCAAGCCCCTGATTTAATGCCAACAAGGCTTTTTCAGCTTGATCAGTGACATTAGGCTCATCGTACAATAACCCCAAAGCCTGAAAAAATGCATCAACATCACTCAAAACAGGATCCCCAGGTATCAGGGAAAAAGCCCAATCCTGAGGATCGCCGCGCAGGAGAGAGATGATAATTTGAACCTGCTGCGCTGCGTTTCCTGAGGACTTAGATTTTAAGGCAAGAAACAATTTACAATTATTTTTGAAATTCTGAAACTTAGCTCGATCCCCTAAAAACAAATCTGGCATGGGATCCTAGGTTCCACAACAGGCAACCTAGCAAGATATGCAGCAATACTCTGAACCTCAGTGGCAAGCTGATCCACACGGCCAGACAACTGTGCAAACTCCATTGGGAGAAAAGATCCTCCCCAGCACCCAGAGATACAGAGGGAAAAAAAAAAAAATGCAACAAACAGAAAAATATCTCTGACAACTTTTCTTCCTTCAAAATATTTTTTCCCTTCTGTGAGTACCATACAATTTTTATGGCCGGTGATACTGTTATGTTACGGTAGCTGAGGAGTGCAGGTAAAAAAGGAAATACACCAGAGCAGTTGGAATCTATGAGATTGCAGTACCCTGACTAACCACCACAACTAGAGGCAGCCGTGGAGCGTTCCTACGTTGGTCCTAGACGCCTCGTCACAGCCTGAGAAACTAACTACACCTAAAGATAGAAATAGGAAAGCTATCTGCCCCGGAGCAGAACCCCAAAGATAATAGAAAGCCCCCAAACATGTAATGGCGGTTAGACAAGAGGAAATACTGACACAGAAAGAAAATAGTATGAGCAAACGCTGGGGCCCAAACTATCTAAATAGAAAAGGATAGGAAGGGTACTTACTGCAATCTCAGAAAACCCTGAAAAAACACCAACTCTACTAATTTCAAAATCACCTGAGATCACACGACCTCTACCACCTAAATTAGTTCTCTGGTGTAACAAAAAAAAACAGCAGCCACTGAAAAAAAACTGGAAAAAGCAAAAGTACAAAACACAGTGGCTGGACTAAACTGAGAGGGCAAAAGCCCCCGGAGGGGACCCTGAAGGCCCCCACAGAAGTGCAGGACAAAATGCAAAAATATAGCAAAAACACAAAATAAGAAATTGTCTTATCTGATAGCAGGAGATGCAGACACGACACAGAAGGCTACAAGGGAAACTGGAAAGAAGGATTCAGACCAGAACAATTGATCACCGGCAACCCTGATGGGAAAATGACTCCCTTATATAAGACCAATCAGTAACACCTGATTCCCAGTCCTCACAATCCTCACTAGTACCGCTTGTAACCACCAGAGGGAGCCTCTGCTCAGAACTCATCTCAAACACATTCACAACAGTCCTCTCCCAGGATGAGGTGGTTAGAAACATCTTGGGTGACCTGGAGAAGGTGCGCTCTTTGGAGTTCGAGAGGCTGGGTGCGAGGAGGGCCTCTTGGCTTTGGAGGGGTTTCTTCTTTAATGCGCCCTAGGGAGAGCTGGTCTGTGTGAGATTGTTGGTAGGGTAAGATAAGGTGGTGTGGTGTTGAGGGAGAGAAAAGTAGGGACAGATAGGGACAGTAAGGGCCAGTTTAGGGATCGCTAGATAGTTAGTTATGATAAGCTAGGTAGCGTAGGGATAGGTAGGGACAGGTAGGGATAGTTAGGGTCAGTTTCTTTTCTTTTAGGGACAGATGTAGTTGGTGAGGGACAGGGTGCGTGTGTTGGTGGTTAGGGATGGGGCCTCTTAGGACTCCAGTTTCCCAGTGGTGGGCTGGTGTGGCACACTTAGCTTTTTGTTTTGTAAATTCAGGAAATAATGGATATTGGGCTTGCAGGTGCTGAACTTGGGCCTTGCAAGTTCTGTGGTCAGTGTATAGAGTTAATGTCTATAAATGTTTATAAATGTTGTGTTTAAAGTAATGTAACGTAATGTAGTGTTCTTGTGTGGTAGGTCTGTTAATGTTATGTTTTGTATATAAGTGTAAATAGTTATATGTTTGGGGGGGAATAGTTTAGGTTGGGTGGGGGTTTTTGTGTGGGGGGAAGGGCATGGAACTTGCCATGGACCCGAGGGTTGTATAGATTTCTAAGGGCATAAACTTTCATGGACCAGTTAAGCTTGCTGTGAAAAGGGCATGAACTCATGGACCTGTGGTGTGGTGGGGGGAAAGAAAAAAAATAATAATAATAATAATTTTTGTGCATGTCTTATTGTGTATATAGTAGTGTATATCCCCTTAGTGACAGAGCCATTTTGCAGCTTAATGACCGGGCCAATTTTTACAATTCTGACCACTGTCACTTTATGAGGTTATAACTCTGGAACGCTTTAACGAATCCCGCTGATTCTGAGATTGTTTTTCGTGACATATTGTACTTCACGTTAGTGGTAAAATTTCTTTGATATGACTTGAGTTTATTTATGAAAAAAACAGAAATATGGCGAAAATTTTGAAATTTAGCAATTTTCAAACTTTAAATTTTTATGCCCTTAAATCAGAGAGATATGTCACACAAATTTCTTAATAAATAACATTTCCCACATGTCTACTTTACATCAGCACAATTTTGGGAACAAAATTTTTTTTTTCTTACGAAGTTATAAGGGTTAAAAGTTGACCAGCAATTTCTCATTTTTACAACACCATTTTTTTTTAGGGACCACATCACATTTGAAGTCACTTTGAGGGGTCTATATGATAGAAAATACCCAAAAGTGACACCATTCTAAAAACTGCATCCCTCAAGGTGCTCAAAACCACATTCAAGAAGTTTATTAACTCTTTACGTGCTTCACAGGAACTGAAGCAATTTGGAAGGAAAAAATTAACATTTAACTTTTTTTGCAAAAACTTTACTTCGGAACCAATTTTTTTTATTTTCACAAGTGTGAAAAGAAAAAATGAACCACAAAATTTGTTGTGCAATTTCTCCTGAATACACCCATACCCCATATGTGGGGGTAGACCACTTTTTGGGTGCACGGCAGAGATCAGAAGGGAAGGAGCGCCCTTTGACTTTTTCATCGCAGAATTGGCTGGATGCCATGTCGCGTTTGTAGAGGCCTTGATGTGTCTAAGCAGTGGAAACCCCCCACAAGTGCCCCATTTTGGAAACTAGACCCCCTAAGGAACTTATCTAGATGTGTGGAGAGCACTTTGAACCTCCAAGTGCTTCACAGAAGTTTATAACATAGAACCGTGAAAATAAAAAATCATATTTTTTTCCACAAAAACGATCTTTTCACCCCAATTTTTATTTTCCCAAGGGTAACAAGACCCCAAAAGTTTTTGTGCAATTTGTCCTGAGCATGCTGATACCCCATATGTGGGGGTAAACCACTGTTTGGGTGCATGGCAGACAGGGGCGGCTCCAGGTTTTTATGGGCCCCGGGCGAAAGAGTCTCAGTGGGCCCCCTAAACACAGACCACGATTCATGATGCACAGATACTGCAGAGAAATATGGGTATAGCACAACGCCAAACACTTCTCTTCTTCCATTACGACTGATAGCTATTGTAAATTGTACAATAGCTCAAAAACCGCCAAATCCTCACAGCGCACAGTACAGACTGGACAGTACAGTCCTCCATACAATATTATGGGCACCACATAGTTTCCCCCTCATCACCCATATAATACCCCATGCAGGATGTCACCCCTCCATCCCCCATATAATGCTCCATACAGGATACTGGTCCCCATATAAAGCTCCATACAAAATATGGAGCTTTCCTCTACACTGTGCTGCGTTCTGCACTGTTATGGCTCAGGAAAGGGCGCTGTGGAAAGACTCCCATCATCATCATTGCCTGCCCATTATCATCATCACTGCCTGCACATCATCATCACTGCCTGCCCATCATCATCACTGCCTGCCCATCAACATCAATGCTTGCCCATCATCATCACTGCCTGCCCATAATCATCATTGCCTCCCCATCAATATCATTGCCTGCCCATCATCATCACTGCCTGCCCATCATCATCAATGCCTGCCATAATCATCATTGCCTCCCCATCAATATCATTGCCTGCCCATCATCATCACTGCCTGTCCATCATCATCACTGCCTGCCCATCATCATCACTGCCTGCCCATCATCATCAATGCCTGCCCATCATCATCAATGCCTGCCCATAATCATCATTGTCTCCACAGCAATATAATTGCCTGCCCATCATCATCAATCATCATTGCCTCCCCATCATCATCATCACTGCCCTCCCCCCTCCACCATCACACATACAGCAGACACACACACACACACACAAAGCATCGCACTACATACACACAGAGACACATACACAGACACACACACAAACATCTCACCTGTCCGACGTCCGCGCGCTCACTGCCACAGCCGGCCGCTGAATGATTACGTTATTCAGCGGCGCTGCTGTGAGAGGAAGCACCGGCGTCCTACAGGCGCCCCCTGGAGCCCGGAGGCGGAGCTGCGGCAGCGAAGGCACGGGGAGGGGTGAGTATTGAGCCGGCCGCAGCCGGGGCCCTGAGCAAGCGGGGGGGCCCAGTGGCGGCGCTGACACCGCTAACATGCGCCGGGGTGCCAGACGGCGAGTGGGCCCCCCCGCCTGCCCAGGGCCCCGGCACTTGCCCGGGTGTGCCGGGTGCTGACGCTGGCCCTGATGGCAGAGCTTGGAAGGGAAGGAGCTCCGTTTGACTTTTTCAACGCAGAATTGGCTGGACGTCATGTCACGTTTGTAAAGGCCCTGATGTGTCTAAACAGTGGAAACACCCCACAAGTGACCCCATTTTGGAAACTAGACCCCCTACGGAACTTATCTAGATGTGTAGTGAGCACTTTGAACCTCAAAGTGCTTCACAGAAGTTTATAACATAGAACCGTGAAAATAAAAAATCATATTTTTTCCACAAAAGTGATCTTTTCACCCGAATTTTTATCTTCCCAAGGGTAACAAGACCCCAAAAGTTTTTGTGCAATTTGTTCTGAGCGTGCTGATACCCCATATGTGGGGGTAAATGTCATGTGTGCATTGCCACGAAGATCGTCGCGGTTGCACATTCTGACTTCTCATAGCTGAGTTGCTGTTTCTTTGTGTTTGGCAGTTAGGGAGTTAATTATTTGTTGATTGGTTTCCTTTAAATCTCTGGTTGTCTGTGTTGGGAGTTGCCAGTGAAATTCTTCATGCAGACCACAGATAGGATTGTATCTGTATAGACTTACGTTAAAGAGCTCCTTAGTTGTTTTAAGCTCACCTTGCTTAGAGTTTAATATCCCAGATCATTTATGTTCCTTCTGTGTTTAAGTGTGTATGCAAGTCTGTGTTTTCTCCAGTCTGTCTAATATGTCTAATCTGTGTATTTAGCAGAGATCAGCCCATATTCCTTTGGTGGTAATCAGTATCCTTCTTAGGACTGATTACAGGGTTCAGGGACTGATAGGAGACAGGGTTAGGCTGGAGACTTGGACCTCTGAACCATTATCAGTACCTCCAAGGTGAGGGATTAGTTAGGACCCAGTTTAGGGTCAGGTTAGACCCCCGGTCCTCCTCTTTCCTGTGACAGTGTATCAAGTCCTCAAGATTAACCCTGAGTTCAACGGATATCGTGTCAGGTAAATCTATTCTATATTTACATGCTGATGTTGCTAATCTATATGTTGTATAGAGTGTTGTTCTTTTAAGAATAGTTTACTGACATCGTACACATATCATAAGACCGCGTGACAGTAAACCACTGTTTGGGTGCATGGCAGAGCTTGGAAGAGAGGAGTGCAGTTTGACTTTTTCAAAGCAGAATTGGCTGGACGCCATGTCGCGTTTGTAGAGGCCCTGATGTGTCTAAACAGTGGAAACCCCCCACAAGTGACCCCATTTTGGAAACTAGACCCCTAAGGAACTTATCTAGATGTGTGGTGAGCACTTTGCACCCCAAAGTGCTTCACAGAAGTTTATAACGCCCGGGCGTGAAAATAAAAAATCATATTTTTTCCACAAACCTGATCGTTTAGTCCCCAATTTTTTATTTTCCCAAGGGAAACAGGAGAAATTAGACCACAAAAGTTGTTGTCCATTTGTCCTGAGTACGCTGATACCCCATATGTGGGGTGAAACCACTGTTTGGGCGCATGGGAGAGCTTGGAAGAGAAGGAGCGCCATTTTGTAATTCAGACTTTGATGGAATGTTCTGCGGGTGTCATGTTGTGTTTGCAGAGCCCTTGATGTGCCTAAACAGTAGAAACCCTCTGCAAGTGACACCATTTTAGAAACTAGACCCCCCAAGGAGCTTATCTAGATGTGTGGTGAGCACTTTGAACCCCCAAGTGTTTCACAGAAATTTATAAACGCAGAGCCGTGAAAATAAAAAATAATTTTTTCCTCAAAAATGATTTTTTTAGCCAGCTATTTTTTATTTTCCCAAGGGTAACAGGAGAAATTAGAACCCCAAAATTGGTGTGCAATTTGTCCTGAGTGTGCTGACACCCCATATGTTGGGATAAACCACTGTTTGGGCGCACGGAAGGGCTCGGAAGGGAGGGAGTGCCATTTGACTTTTTGAACGCCACGTCGTGTTTGGAGACCCCCTGATGTGTCTAAACAGTGTAAACCCCCCACAAGTGACCCCATTTTGGAAACTAGACCCCTTAAGGAACTTATCTAGATGTGTGGTGAGCACTTTGAACCCCAAGTGTTTCACAGAAATTTATAAACGCAGAGCCTTGAAAATAAAAAATAATTTTTTTCCTCAAAAATGATATTTTTAGCCAGCTATTTTTTATTTTACCAAGGGTAACAGGAGAAATTAGAACTCCAAAATTGGTGTACAATTTGTCCTGAGTACGCTGATACCCCATATGTTGGGGTAAACCACTGTCTGGGCGCACGGCAGGGCTCGGAAGGGACGATGTGCCATTTGACTTTTTGAACGCCACGTCGTGTTTGGAGACCTCCTGATGTGCCTAAATAGTGGAAACCCCTCAATTCTAGCTCCAACCCTAACCCCAACACACCCCTAACCCTAATCCCAACCCTAATTGTAACCCTAACCCTAATTGTAACCCTAACCCTAATTCCAACCCTAACCCTAATTATAACCCTAACACTAAGGCTAGGATCATATTGCGTTTTACCAGCCCGTTCAACACAGCGTTGACGGGCTAGTAACGGTATAGCAAAACGCGATTGCGTTATGCTATACCGCTAGCGCAGAGGAATCAGCAGATGATTCATCTGCGCTAGCGGTGACGTAGCCCAGGCGCTGCAGCCCGCGTCCGAGGCTCCGTCACTGAATGACGGCACGTCGCGAATGCATGCCGCTTTACAGCATGCATCGTGATGCGCCCTCAAATGGGGTGAATGATGGCGTTAAGGGACTGCCATAGCGCAGTATGAACCCAGCCTAACCCTAACCCTAATGCTAACCTAACCCTAATTGTAACCCTAACCCTAATTATAACCCTAACCCTAATTATAACCCTAACCCTAATGAAAAAATAAAAATAAATAAAATTTCTTTATTTTATTATTTGTCCCTAACAAAGAGGGTGATAAAGGGGGGGGTTTATGTACTGTTTTTGCTATTTTGATCACTGTGATAGTTTATCACGGTGATCAAAATGTACTTTTAGAGAATGAATGAAGTCATTCATTTTTTGAATCTGCCGCTGGAGGATCGGACGACAGGGGGCGCTGCAAGAGCGCAGAGGGGGCCCTGGGGGACCAGCTGTAGGTACCGGGGGGGATCGGGGGTCCTAGGGACCCTATTTTCTCCCCTCTGATGTGCAATCACATCAGAGGGGAGAGAAATTGCAGGCAGGATCGCGTCTTTTTTTTTTTCTTTTGCGATCGCCGATATAGGGTTAATACCGGCGATCGCAAAAGCGGGGGGACTGGGGGGACCCTAATTATGTTCTCTGGGGTCTCGGCTACCCCTGGTAGCCGAGACCCCGAAGAAAATCCGGCTCGGCGGGCGCACTGCACACTGCTCATGCGCCCGTCATTTATTTACCGGAAAAAGACGCCGGGAGCTGCTGGAGCCACAGGAGGCCTGGGGGGACACCGGGAGGCACGGGGGGCTGATCGGCGGTCCCGGGGACACCATTTCTCTCCCCTCTGATGTGCAATCACATCAGAGGAGAGAGAAATTAAAGGGTAAAATAGCTTTTTTTTGCGATCGCCGTTATAGGGTTAACTAGTGATGAACCTGTTCTACGCCCGGTGGCAAGCATTTTTATAGGTACATGGTCTCCCATTCTGGTATGTGCTGCCCCCCTCCTATCCTGGTATGCATGGCACCCCTCATCCCTATCCTGGTATGTATGGTCCCCTCACCCCCACTGTTATGTTTCGGTAGCTGAGGAGGACAGAACAACAGCAGGGCAGCCGAACACCTGAGATGTTGGTAACTGATGGGTTGCAGATTCCTAAACTAACGACACAACTAGAGGTAGCCGTGAAGCGTTCCTACGTTGATCCTAGACGCCTCGTCACAGCCTGAGAGATAACTATACCTAAAGGCAGAAAGATGAAAGCTATCTGCCCCGGAGCAGATCCCCAACAAAAATAGGAAGCCCCCAAACATATAATGGCGGTTAGACAAGATGAAAATACAAACATAGGCAGAAAATAGACTGAGCAAACGCTGGGGCACAAGCTGACTATATAGGATAGGACAGGAGAGATTACTTTCTGCAACCCCAAAAACCCTACAAAAATCCAACAATTCTGATTACAAAAATACTGAGATCACACGATCTCGCCACCCACTACATCAGATCTCAGTGTGAACAAAAACCAAGCTGCAGCCGCTGAAGAAACAGGAAGAAGCAAATGAGCAAAATAACAGTGGCTGCAGAAAAACTGTGAGGAGCTCAGGCCCCAGGAGGGGACCTGGCTGACCTCCACAAAAGTGCAGAAAACAATGCAAAAAGCAAGCACAAAAAAAAAAAAGCAAAAACTATCTTATCTGAAAGCAGGAGATGCAGGCAGGACTCCAGCAAACTTCTAAATAAACCAGGAACCACAATTGAGACAAGAACAATTGATCACCGGCAACCATCATGGAGGGAACCTCCCTTATATCAGACCAGTCCGTGATTCCAGATTGCCACTCCTCGCTGAAAGGTTCAGTACTGTCTGTAACCACCAGAGGAGCCTCTGCTCATAAACCATCTATAGCACATTCATAACAGTACCGCCCCCTTGAGGAGGGGTCACCGAACCCTCACTTGTGCAACCAGGCCGATCAGGATGAGCTCGGTGATAGGCACGGATCAGTCTCCTAGCATGGATGTCCGAAGCAAACACCCAAGAATTGTCCTCCTGACCATAACCTCTCCACGTAACCAAATACTGGAGTTTCTGTCTAGAAAAACGAGAATCCAATATTTTCTCAACCACATACTCCAGATTGCCCTCAACCAAAACAGGGTCAGGAGGCGCAGCCATAGGAACCACTGGCTCGAAAAACCTCTTCAATAAGACTTGAGGAACACGTTATGGATCTTAAATGTCCCTGGAAGAAGCAAACGGAAGGAAACAGATTAAGAATCTTCATGATCTTATAAGGTCCAATGAACCTGGCTTAAATTTTGGAGATGCAACCCTCATAGAGATATTTCTTGAGGACAACCAAACCAAGTCCCCCACTTTAAACCGAGGACCATCAGTCCTGTGCCGGTTGGCAAACCGTTGGGCCTTCTCCTGAGAGAGAGACAACCTCTCCACTACCTGGTCCCCAAATCTGCTGCATTCGCTCCACAACAGAGTCAACACCCGGACAGCCAGAAGCCTCCCGCCTGTCCCGAAAAAATCGAGGTGAAACCCAAAAATTGCAGAAAAATGGAGACATCAAGGTGGCAGAGCTAGCCCTATTATTAAGAGCAAACTCAGCCAAAGGCAAAAAAGAGACCCAGTCATCATGATCAGCAGACACAAAACATCTTAAATAAGTCTCCAAGGTCTGGTTTGTTCTCTCCGTTTGTCCATTGGTCTGAGGATGAAAACCAGAGGAGAAAGATAATTGAACACCAAGTTTAGAACAAAATGTCCTCCAAAATCTGGAAACAAACTGGACTCCTCTGTCAGACACAATGTTCTCCGGAATGCCATGTAACCGAACCACGTACTGAAGGAACAAAAGGCACCAATTCGGAGGAGGAAGGTAACTTAGGAAATGACACAAGATGTATCATCTTGGAAAACCTATCTGTTGTGAATGGTTTGAGATGAGTTCTGAGCAGAGGCTCCCTCTGGTGGTTACAAGCGGTACTAGTGAGATTGTGAGGACTGGGAATCAGGTTGTTACTGACTGGTCTATATAAGGGAGTCATTTTCCCATCAGGGTTGCCGGTGATCAATTGTTCTGGTCTGAATCCTTCATTCCAGTTTCCCTTGTAGCCTGCTGTGTCGTGTCTGCATCTCCTGCTACCAGATAAGAATTTTTCTGGCCGTGATACTGTTATTTTCGGTAGCTGAGGAGTGCAGTAAAAAAGGCAATACACCAGAGCAGTTGGAATCTATGGGATTGCAGTACCCTGACTAACCACCACAACTAGAGGCAGCCGTGGAGCGTTCCTACGTTGGTCCTAGACGCCTCGTCACAGCCTGAGAAACTAACTACACCTAAAGATGAAATAGGAAAGCTATCTGCCCCGGAGCAGAACCCCAAAGATAATAGAAAGCCCCCAAAATGTAATGGCGGTTAGACAAGAGGAAATACTGACACAGAAGAAAATAGAATGAGCAAACGCTGGGGGGCCCAAACTATCTAAATAGAAAAGGACAGGAAGGGTATTACTGCAATCCCAGGAAAAACCCTGAAAAACACCAACTCTACTAATTTCAAAATCACCTGAGATCACACGACCTCTACCACCTAAATTAGCTCTCTGGTGTAACAAAATCAAAACAGCAGCCACTGAAAAAACTGGAAAAAGCAAAAGAACAAAACTCAGTGGCTGAACTAAACTGAGAAGGCAGAAGCCCCCGAGGGGACCAGAAGGCCCCCAAAGAATGCAGGACAAAATGCAAAAATATAGCAACAAACAAAAGAAGAAAAATTCTTATCTGGTAGCAGGAGATGCAGACACGACACAGCAGGCTACAAGGGAAACTGGAATGAAGGATTCAGACCAGAACAATTGATCACCGGAACCCTGATGGGAAAATGACTCCCTTATATAAGACCAGTCAGTAACACCTGATTCCCAGTCCTCACAATCTTCACTAGTACCGCTTGTAACCACCAGAGGGAGCCTCTGCTCAGAACTCATCTCAAACCCATTCACAACACCTATCACAGATTACAGATAACGGTCATTCTCTGAGAAAACAGGGAGGTCGGAAAAAA
>JARQOD010013682.1:0-14308 GCA_033576555.1 Oophaga sylvatica
AATCCCGCTAGCGATCACGATAACGACGCATACTAATGCGATCGCTAGCGGGATTGTTTCTATATCGCTAAATGCGGCCACATTTAGCGATATAGTTAACGACGCTATCGCCGTTAGCGATCTTCTTAACGACTTTAGCGGTACAAAAGTACCGCTAAATCGCTAAGAAAAGGTGCCACACAGCGATTAGATACTTACCCAGCGGGAGCGCCAGCGATGAAATAGGGTCCGGAACGATTCCAGCGACGAGCGAGATCACAGCAGAAGCTCGTCGCTGGAAGCTGCCGCACTGAACAATATCGCTAACGGGATCGCTAAATAGTGACGTTTTTTAGCGATCTCGTTAGCGATATTGTTTAGTGTGGCATACCCTTTACATATGCAGAGAATGTCCAGAGCCATGGTAGAAGCTGCTGTGGCTGAGAAACACCTGAAGATAAGGCTATGCACTTTCCTGGTAAACACACAAAAGATCTGTGAGGAACAAAGCAGCTGGTTGCAGGAAACGAAAGCAGAATATTCCAGCAGTGAAGCCAGCACCTGAGCCAGGCTTTAAACAAACGAACAGGAAGTAGGGCACACAAAACAGCAAACTCCATCTTAACAAAGGGCAAAATCATTGACAAAGTTACCTAGAAAACCCGGAATACTGACATTACTCCCCCCCTAAAGACGGCCTCCGGACGGTCCCTGGACCAGGCCTGTCCGGGTATCTCCGATGAAACTGAGCAATCTTCAGAGGCGCATTGATGTTACTTACTGGTTCCCAAGAATCATTTTCGGGAGAATAAACCTTGCCATCTAACTAGATACTGAAGCCGGTTTCTATGAAGTCTCGAATTAACAATATCCTGTACCACGAATTGTTCTTCGCCATCAACCAACACTGGTGGAGGGGGAGGTACGATACGTCCCTGAAACGTGTTAGGAGAGACTGGTTTTAATAAGGAAACATGAAATACTGGGTGTACCTTTAAAGTCCGTGGTAGCTTCAACCGACAGGCAACAGAGCTCACAATCCCAGTGATCTTGAATGGACCGATGAATTTCTGTCCCAGTTTCTGCGAAGGAACACCCAATTTTAGATTCTTGGTGGACAACCAAACTGAGTCTCCTACCTTATACATAGGTGCTGGTTTCCGGAATCTATCGGCCGACTTCTTGTAACGCTCCTGTGCTGTGGTCAGGGAGTCCTTCAAAACTTCAAGATTACGTTGCAACGCCGTCACTCTGTCTTCAACCGCTGGTACCGAAATCGTAACCGGAGACCTAGGCAAAATACTTGGATGATAACCCAGGTTGGCAAAAAAAGGCGTTACCTTCGTGGAACTGCTTTGGGAGTTGTTGTACGAAAATTCCGCTAGAGGAAGTAGCTTCAGCCAATCGTCCTGCAAATGACTGACGTAACAGCGTAGATATTGCTCCAAGGTTTGATTTGTCCGTTCGGTCTGCCCGTTGGTCTGAGGATGGTATGCAGAAGACAAGCAAACATTAATGTGAGCGCAGAACAAAATCCTTTCCAAAATCTAGAGGTAAATTGTATTCCCCGGTCAGAAATGATGTCATCTGGTACCCCATGCAGCCGGAAAATGTTCTGGATAACTAAATCTACTGTCTCTGTAGCTGAGGGAAGACCAGCACACGGAATGAAATGAGCAGCTTTCGTTAAACGATCTACTACCACCAAAATAGTATTTTTACCACCAGAGGTGGGTAACTCCACAATAAAGTCCATCGAAATAGACCCCCAAGGCGAGACGGTACAGGTAGCGGTTTAAGAAGACCAGTAGGTGAAACGCGAGGAACCTTGTACCGGGCACAAACTTCACAAGAGCGGACATAGTCATTCACATCCTTCAAGCAGGTAGGCCACCAAAAAAAACGAGTTAACAATTCCTGCGTCTTCTGTACCCCCCTATGACCAGCCAATTTAGAGTCGTGGACCAATTTGAGAACTCGAAGTCTTACAGCCTCTGGGACATAAATACATCGATCTCTAAGCCACACACCATTCCGAAGGACAAGATTCACATTGTCAGGTGGAGCTGCAAGAAATACGTCACCGTCATAGGCCAGCTTGATCTCCTGCCACAAGTCCCGGTTCCGGAGCACTCCAACGAAATTGGCCTCCGACAAGATGGTCTTCGACGGGGTCCCAGGCACGGAATCCACGGTATGGATTCGGGATAATGCGTCAGCTTTCCCATTACGTGAACCTGGGCGGTACGAAATAATAAAATTAAACTGGTTCAAGAACAAACTCCACCTAGCTTGTCGAGGAAAAGACACCTGGCAGACTTAAGGAATTCCAAATTGCGATGATCCGTGAGTACTACTACCTGCTGAGTTGCCCCCTGCAAATGGTGTCTCCATTCCTTAAAGGCAGAAATAATTGCCAAAAGTTCCTTATCTGCCACATCATAGTTAAGTTCTGCAGAAGATAACCTATGAGAGAAGAAGGCACACGGGTGCAGCAAACCTTTGTCTCCGGTACGTTGTGAGAGGATAGCTCCCAATGCACAGTCAGACGCGTCCACCTCCACGATAAAAGGCTGTGCAGGATCCGGATGCATCAATATTGGAGCCGTGGTAAAACAACCCTTCAGGCGATCAAAGGCTTCCTGAGCTTGCGAAGACCATTCAAACTTCTTCCCCTTCTTGGTGAGAGAGTGATGGGACGGACAATTTCTGAAAAATTTCGGTATAAACCGTCTATAAAAGTTAGCAAAGCCAATGAATCGTTGTACCTCCTTAATGTTTCCTGGTACCGGCCAGTCCAAGATTGCCTGGATCTTGCTGGACTCCATATTCAATCCCTGAGGCGAGATAACACAGCCTAAAAATTGAATTTCAGAACAATGGAACTCACACTTTTCGAGTTTGATGTACAAATGATTATCTCTCAAACGTCTAAGTACGGTCTTGACATGTTCCTGATGTTCCTGTAAGGAGTCAGAAAAGATTAAGATGTCATCAAGGTAAATTACCACATATTGGTCCAATAAATCCCTGAAAATGTCGTTGGCTAAATGTTGAAAAGCAGCAGGAGCGTTACAGAGTCCGAATGGCATCACCAAATATTCAAAATGTCCATACCGGCATCTAAAAGCTGTCTTCCATTCGTCTCCGGGCCGTATACGGAGTAAATTATATGCCCCACGAAGATCTAATTTGGTAAATACCTTGGCCTGGCGAACTCTTTCCAACAATTCTGGAATTAGGGGCAACGGGTACCTGTTACGAATGGTTACCTTATTTAACTCCCGGTAGTCAATGCAGGGTCTTAGAGTACCATCCTTCTTCTTTACAAAGAATATTGGAGCTCCCGCTGGTGAAGAAGATGGTCGGATAAACCCCTTGGCTAAATTCTCATCTATATACTCTCGTAAAGATTTTAATTCCGGAGCCGCCAACGGGTAAACATGGCCGAAAGGAATCGCTGCTCCAGGAAACAATTCTATGGGGCAGTCATACGGTCTATGTGGGGGAAGTTGATCTGCCTTCCTTTTATCACAAATGTCTGAGAATTCCTGATATATCAGAGGGAGAGTAGGTACCTGTATCACCTCTTCCAAGTTCTGGGTAACTGGAGCCGCTACAGTTGGACTGATGTAGAACTGCACTTCGGGAGAAAGGTTATCTCCTTGGTTTCCCAATTGATGATTGGATTTTGTGACCGTAACCAGGGAATTCCTAAAATTACAGGAAAATGAGGAGAAGATATTAACATGAATGAAAGTGTTTCTTGATGGTCTGGTTCCATCTTACACTCCAGAGGCACTGTCTCCCGATCTACTGGTCCAGAAACTAATGGGGAACCATCCACCGTTTCCATAGTGATTGGTGAAGCTCTTAGTTGTGTCTTTATACCATGTTCCTTTGCAAAAGAAGAATCCATGAAATTCCCACCTGCTCCAGAGTCTATCATGGCAGAACTTGATATCCACTGTTCCTCCCACTGAATCTGTATAGGAAGAGAACAATGTGAATATTTCTCCCCTTGATCTTTAGGGGAAGTCGGCATCAGTATTGGGGAAAAACCGCATCTAGATGTAGACTGGTTTCCGAAACTTCAGACTCAGCGTCTGTGTTATCATAATCCCCTACTACCGCCAACACCTTGTTGGGTCGCCTAGGACATTTAGGACAATTGATGAGGAAATGGTCCGATTGACCACAATAGAAACATAAGCGCTCACGGAGACGGTGTTCGCGGCGTTCATTATTCTCACGTCTCTGCAGTGAGTCCACCTGCATAGGCACCTCCTCAGCCTCTCGCGGGTTTTTGCCTGTGGTTTCCCTGGACGGAAGAGAGTAATTAGTAATGCAATTTACAGCGGCCCATTTTTCTTGTCTGCGTTCAGTTAAACGGATATCAATACGTACACAGTGCTGTATAAACAATTCAAACTCCTGTGGAGACTCTGAACGAGCTAGCTCATCCTTGATTGCATTTGACAAACCTTTTCTAAAGATTGGTAATAAAGCATTGTTTTCCCACTGGGTGTCCACCACTAACCTTTTAAATTCAGTAACATATTCTATGACTGACTGTTTCCCCTGGCGTAAGGAAAGCAAGGCAGATTCAGCGGTAGCACGGCGGTTGGGATCGTCGAACATTTGCGCCATGGCTGCAAGAAAATTGTCCAAATTATTTAGACGGGTATCATGACTTTCAACCATAGGATTTGCCCAAGCCAGTGCACGTGAAGTCAACAACATAATAATACATAGAACCTTAGATCTATCAGACCGTAGTAGGAGGCATGTACATCAAAAAATAATATACATTGATTAACAAACCCACGGAATTGACTTCGGTCACCATTAAAACGGAATGGAGGCAATTTGGGCATACTGGTGGATGAGGTAGGCTCAGTAGGTAAGGCCTCCAGGACTCCTAACCTAGAACGTAGATCTTGGAGAGCCTGACCAAACCCCTGTGCATTGTGGTTAACCCGAGACTCCAAGTCTCTAATCTGATTGAGTGCAGCCGCCACCTCCTGCTGCAAGGAGTTAACTATGGTGAACAATTTGTCTGCCCGTGTCTCCGTCATTGCCCCAGCAGAATCCTCTTTTTTAGGCTGGAATATCCTGTAATACTATTGTAGGAACTCGAGGATTCTGATAGCGTGGGCAATGAACAATCAGAGACGGGTTTCTTTGAATGCAAATAATGTATTTGTGAAACAGCAAAACACCCAAAAACAATATTCAAACAACCCGTAGTGACATGCAATGAGTCCATATATATATACACAAGTCCAGTTATATGAATCCGGATATATAAGTCTTTGAACCTCTATAGCGAGGGTGGTAAAGTTCTTACGACGGAGTCCTCACACAAATGTGACCACAAGGTAAGTCTGATGCACAGATAACGTGGCTGGATTTACACACTGCTGGTGTGTGAAGAGTCAGATCCAGGTATGCAGAAAACACAGGGAGGTCCAGGAACAAGTTAATCTCAGTTGTGGCTTAATTCAGTGAAGTCCAACAACAAGTTCATATGTCAGTAAGGTTCCAGTAACAGTTCCAACAGCTCTCACCAGAGGTAATGCACAAAGGGTTAAACAGCAACAGTTCAGAAACACAGTTCTTATCAGATGGAGTGAACCAAGGGTTAAATTCCCAAGTCAACAGTTTAGTGATAACACAGTACTTTGTGCAACTTACATATGCAGAGAATGTCCAGAGCCATGGGTAGAAGCTGCTGTGGCTGAGAAACACCTGAAGATAAGGCTATGCACTTTCCTGGTAAACACACAAAAGATCTGTGAGGAACAAAGCAGCTGGGTTGCAGGGAAACGAAAGCAGAATATTCCAGCAGTGAAGCCAGCACCTGAGCCAGGCTTTAAACAAACGAACAGGAAGTAGGGCACACAAAACAGCAAACTCCATCTTAACAAAGGGCAAAATCATTGACAAAGTTACCTAGAAAACCCGGAATACTGACATGCTGCTGCTAAGGGTGGCCAAACTAGTTAATAGGTTTAGGGGCAATCACTTTTTCACACAGGCCCCTATAGGTTTGGATTTTTTTCCATTAATAATAAAGACTTTAATTTAAAACCTGTGTGTTGTGTCTACTTGTGTTATCTTTGTCTAATATTTAAATTTGTTTGGTGATCTAAAACATTTTAGAGCTAATGAATACTGGAGATGACTGGTGGACACAGATAGAAGAGGGCCCATGTGCAGGAACAGTGTATGTGCCCACTCATCCTAATGCACAATTCCACCAACTTTGGAAGTGGGCTACCTTACCTCTTGGTCCCCATGCTGCTGCAAAGGTCGAACCAATGGTATATCTGCCATATACTACATCACTTTTTTCTAAGGGTAAAGGTAGGCCTAAAACATAGCAGGAGCTTATGGCTGAAAGTACTAACAGAGCTGGTGCAAATCAAATAAAAAAGTGATTTAGAAAAACTACAGGAAAATGCCCAGAAATAGATACACTGCTGTAATCAAGACTTCTGCCCCCACTTTATGTTGTTTCCCTAGGGGCAGTAAAAACCCGGTAACAGATTCTCTTTAAACATGAATTTATGGTAAAGTCCCATATTGAAAGTCATCTGTGATCTTTTCCTCCCAATTGAAATATTAGTGAAACACAATTTAAGTGCAACATTTGCATCTCTAGTTCTGGGGACAGAATAGCTGATTTATATTGTGTGGGCACAGAACATCTAATTTATATTGTGGCTCCAAATAGCAATTAGATGGCCAACCTTTCAGTATCACATCATGAGATCTACAGTATATATTGTAGTACTGTGCAAAAGGTTTAGGCAAGTGTGCAAAAGCAAGAATGCTTTAAAAAATAGAAATATTAATAGGATTTTTTATCATTTAAGACAATGAAAAGTGAATGAACAAGAAAGAATCTAAGTCAAATAAAAATTTGGTGTGACCACACTTTGCATTTAAAACAGCATCAATTCCTCTAGAAACACTTGCACACAGTTTTTAAAAGAATTCAGTAGGGAAGTAGTTAAAAAACATGTTGAAAAACTAGTCACTTTTCTCTCTTTTAGGGTATGTGTCCACGATCAGTAAACGTTGCGGGTTGGATGCTGCGTACTTGTGCAGCGTCCAACCCGCAGTGTCCAGATGTTACAGCATAGTGGATGGGATTTCTTGAAATCCCATGTCCGCTATGCGTCCAGAGATGCCCGCAGCTCACCCGCAGAGACGGACATGCTGCATGTCTTTCCAGACCACAGTATGTCCATCTCTGCAAGAGAATTTTCACCCATAGAATGTATTGGACGCGGTGAATCCGCACGGTTCAGTTATCACATGCAGATTCACCTGCTTTCAATTGCCGGCAGCGCTTTGGACACAGCGGACATGTGCTGCGTCCAAAGCGCTACCGATTCCTGAACGTAGGCAAAAACCCTAATTGTCACGCAAACCCAATGCAGATACTGAGCTCATGGCTCTGTGAGGCAATGTCATCATATCATCAATTCCTGGACTCCTTGTTCTGCTTTGTGCTGAATATATTTCTTAATTATATTGGCTGTATTGGACAACCCCTTTAATTATGTAAAAAAGTGTCCATAAGAGAAATATAGACTGGCCAACAGGAAAATTTTATTTAGCACATTTTTTTTCTATTTTCTGTTGTGTAAAAGAGGATGCAGACAGGTTTGTGTCATAATCTAAAAACGTATTTATTTTTGCATGGATTTGTTGATCTAATTTATCAACATTTTAGAAAATGCATCAGTAGGATGCAGCATTATATCCTAATTTATAATATGCAGTGTTATCTAAGAAATTGTCAGTGTTATTTGGGCACTTTAAAAGGCTGTTTGGTACTTTTTTTATTATCACGCTAAGCACTTATAGGCAGGTAGTTGCTAACTAACTGCCTAATTTGCTGTGTGATGATCTCTCCCTGCTGAAAGTGGTCATGCTCTGCTCCTGGTGGTAATTTTCATGCTTCCATTAACCTCACCTCAACAGAGCAGTTTTTTCTCTCCCTGTCTACTCTGTCCATGAACTATCACTGCCAACGACATGTTGATGCAATTTGCAGTTGAGCCAGCGGTCAGTCAGCATCTCTTCTCAGTCGAGGTGACATCAAAGGAAGCAGAAGAATTGCCACCATGAGCATTCCATGACTGCTTTTAGCTGGGAGAGATCATTGCACAGCAAATTAGGCAGTTAGTTAGAAGCTACCTGCTGTTACAGTGGGTTCAGAGAGTATTCAGACCCCTTTAAATTTTTTTACTCTTTGCTTCATTGCAGCCATTTGGTAAATGCAAAAAAGTTCATTTTTTTTCTCATTAATGTACACTCTGCACCCCATCTTGACTGATAAAAAGCAGAAATGTAGAAACTTTTGCAAATTTATTAAAAAAGAAAACTGAACTATCACATGGTTATATGTATTCAGACCCTTTGCTCAGATACTCATATTTCCATCACATGCTGTCCTTTTCCTTGTGATCCTCCTTGAGATGGTTCTACTCCTTTGTTGGAGTCCACTTGTCTTTAATTAAACTGAAAGGTCTTGATTTGTAAAGGCACACAGCTGTCTATATAAGACCTCACAGCTCACAGTGCATTTCAGACCAAATGAGAATCATGAGGTCAAAGGAACTGGCCAAGGAGCTCAGAGACAGAATTGTGACAAGGCACACATCTGGCCAAGGTTACAAAATAATTTATTCAGTACTCAATGTTCAAAAACACAGCAAAATGCCCAGGCCTCAAAACAAATGCAGTGCACCCATATAGTTAAGATGGCGGCAACACAGGTGCAACGATACTGATGAGACAACCGCTCACCGCCTACCAATGTATGGAGGGGCAGTTGCTTGGTATATTGATGCACAATGAAGACTTGTATGCGGTGCTGTTCACACAATGGAAATGCACAGCATCCAGGTTATCAGCCCATTAGTGACGCCCTTCTATTAGATCAGGTGGACTGCCCAGCACTATCCAAATACATCCCATGTGAACAGACACCACAGGTTACAAGACCAAATGGACCCAACTGCACCCTGAAAAAAAGTGCAAAAAACACATATAAAAATATGTGAGGTATTAGTTCATATTTTGGCCAATTCTGTGCATTTCCATTGTGTGAACAGCGCCACATACAAGTCTTCATTGTGCATCAATATACCAAGCAACTGCCCCCTCCATAGATTGGTAGGCTGTAAGTGGTTGTCTCATCGGTATTCTTGCACCTGTGTTGCCACCATCTTAACTGTATGGGTCCACTGCACCCTGATAGTGCATTTGTTTGGAGGCCTGGACAGGTAAGCATCTCTGCCATTTTGCTGTGTTTTTGAATTTTTGGAAGATTTTTAAGTCCTTGTTTTGTGCTATTTCTGTTAGTACTCAAGGTTCCTAAGAGCACAGTGGCCTCCATAATCCTTAAATGGAAGAAGTTTTCTGACCACCATAAGTCTTCCTAGACCTGGTCGTCCAGCCAATCTGAGCAATCGTGGGAGAAGAGCTTTGGTGAGAGAGGTAAAGAAGAACCCCAAGATCACTGTGGCTGAACTCCACATATGCAGGAGGAGATGGGAGAAAGTTCTACAAAGTCGACTATCACTGCAGCCCTCCACCAGTCAGGTCTTTATGGCAGAGTGGCCCGACGGAAGCCTCTTCTCAGTGCAAGACATATGAAAACCCGCATAGAGTTTGCTAAAAAAGCACATGAAGGACTCCCAGACAATGAGAAATAAGATTCTCTGGTCTGATGAGACAAAGATAGAACTTTTTGCTGATAACTCTAAGCGGTATCTGTGGAGAAAACCAGGCACTGCTCATCACCTGACTAATACAATCCCAACAGTGAAACATGGTGGTGGCAGCATCATGATATGGGGGTGTTTTTCAGCTGCAGGGACAGGACGACTGGTTGCAATTGAAGTAAACATGAATGTAGCAAATTACACAGATATCTTAGATGAAAACCTCTTCCAGTGTGCTCTGGACCTCAGACTTGGCCGAAGGTTCACCTTCCAACAAGACAATGACCCCAAGCACACAGCTAAAATAAAAGAGTGGCTTCAGAACAACTCTGTGACCATTCTTGACTGGCCCAGCCAGAGCCCTGACTTAAACCCAATTGAGCATCTCTGGAGAGACCTGAAAATGGCAGTTCACCAATGTTTACCATCCAACCTGATGGAATTGGAGAGGATCCGCAAGGAAGAATGACAGAGGATCCCCAAATCCAGGTGTGGAAAACTTGTTGCATCATTCCCAAGAAGTCTCATGGCTGCACTAGCTCAAAAGGGTGCTTCTACTCAATACTGAGCAAAGGGTCTGAATACTTATGACCATGTGATATTTCATGGTTTTTTCAAAATAAATTTGCAAAAAGTTCTACATTTTTGTTTATTTTTCAGTCAAGATGGGGTACAGAGTGTACATTAATGAGAAAAAAAAATGAACTTTTTTGCATTTACCAAATGGCTGCAATGAAACAAAGAGTGAAAAATGTAAAGGGTCTGAATTCTTTCCAAACCCACTGTAAGTGCCCAGCCCCATAGAAAAAATATCCTGTATAAACCCTTTAAGTCACTGTTATTTGTACATTGTAAAATTATAAAATATAAGGTAATACACAGGGCAGCATACAACTTGAGGGGGCAGCCAGACAATGCACCTGTGGAATATTATGAAAAAAAAATTGTGGTGTCCATCGCGGTAGGTTGAATTTCAGCTGCATGCAGCACCCTCTAGCTTTACCCTAAGGCCAACCTTAGGTGCCTTGGGTCGTGGTCTGTGTTTCCTTAATGTTCTTAGTATGTTTCTTCCTGATGTGCTTTAGCACCTGCAGATGGCAAAAGCCTTGAAAGCACTAAAAAGGCTTGAAAACCACATGTAACTTGTCAGCTACTGGTTGCTAAAAACTGTCTGAAACCATAACAGTCTTGCATATTTTCATAGCAGAGCTAACCGCCTAGTGGCAGGGAAATGCCCCACAGTCAGTGAGGATGCATGGTATTAGTTTAGCTATTATATTCTTGAGTACATGATGGTAAAATGCGCAAACTGTAATAACATAGAGACCTGTGATATATTTTGTCTCGTTAAAGAATTTGGCGGAGTGAAACCTTTTGAACTTGACCTTCACAGAGATCAAAGGCAATTTTAATATCTAAAAAATGCATTATTTTTTCTTATTCTGTTTGTTTTTCTCTTGATAAATTCAATTGCAATTCAATTTTAACTCAGTTGTAACTATGTCCGTGTTTTAAATACCAGCTTTAATAATGAATAAATAGGTAAATAGTTTGCAAATCCAGATACATGACTTGTTTAGCTGACACTGAGCAAAAGACTGCAAAGTTTGTTTCACATACGTCTTTCAATCAATGACTTCATTAGTTTTCCTCCTCCTGATTCAGAATAAATTATTTCCATCTGCTCATAATAAGTCTGTCATTAGCATTATAGAGTTGCGTTGACAACAGCAACCTCAGGTCAATACGCTGAGACTGTCACCAGAAGTCTGAGGCTCAATTATAGTCCAAATTATGGTAATGCAGAAGAAGGTTGTGTCGTTTATAATATACGAAAGCCATTTGCACTTCATTCCCCTTTGAGAGAACGAGTGAATCTGGTAAAACAATGCCATGGGGAGATAAGTAAGTGGGTCCTGGTTGCAAGAGTCGTGGGAAGAAAAGCTAGAAAGAAGAACGGAAGCTCCTAACAATGGTACAGCTGAGCCATTTGCTATTAAAACTTTCAAACATTTTTCCATGAAAGAAAGACTTATTGTAATGTGGACCATATGCACTTGCAGATCAATGGACTGTGCATGGTCTTGTCTAAGGGATCTGTTAAATAAAATAAACCACAATTGATATGATATTTGGGTGACTACTGGGATTATATTGAATTGTGATGCCCAGAAATAATAATAAAAAAAATAGTTACGGCTTTTATCAAACTACATATCAGAGCTTGTCTGCTCGCCTCTTTTCTAGAAATAATGAGAAGAGCTGGTGAATGTCGGAGTTTTTTAAATTTAGTGAATTAAATATACTTGATATTTGCTAAGTCTACAGCTTAATGTCTATTTATAAGAATGGTATCATACATATATAATTGCAGTGTTTCATTTATAGAACAGAATGCCTATGAAGCATATTATCTCTAAAGAGAGTTATACATTTCAATCAAAATTCTACCTTACATCAGTTTAAAAAGAGGTTATGGGTAAAATCCTGGAGGGTTTTTTAAGGGATACTATTTTGGAGTATCTGAAGCTGAATAACCTCATGACACAGTATCAGCATGGGTTTACGAGGGACCGTTCTTGTCAGACTAATCTGATAAGCTTTTATGAAGGGGTAAGTTCAGGACTGGACCAAGGGAATGCAGTGGACGTGGTGTTCATGGACTTCTCAAAAGCTTTTGATACAGTGCCACACAAAAGGTTGATACATAAAATGAGAACAATGGGGATAGGGGAAAATATGTGTAAGTGGGTTAAGAACTGGCTCATGGATAGGAAACAAAGGGTGGTTATTAATGGAGCACACTCGGACTGGGTCACGGTTAGCAGTGGGGTACCACAGGGGTCAGTATTGGGGCCGCTTCTCTTTAACATATTTATTAATGACCTTGTAGGGGGCATACAGAGTAGTATTTCAATATTTGCAGATGACACTAAACTCTGCAGGGTAATAAATACAGAGGAGGATAATTTTATATTACAGGAGGATTTATGTAAACTAGAAGCTTGGGCTGATAAATGGCAAATGAGCTTTAATGGGGATAAATGTAAGGTCATGCACTTGGGTAGAACAAATAAGATGTATAATTATGTGCTTAATTGTAAAACACTGGGCAAAACTGTCACTGAAAAAGACTTGGGTGTATGGGTGGACGACAAACTCAAATTTAGTGGCCAATGTCAGGCAGCTGCTGCCAAGGCAAATAAAATAATGGGATGCATTAGACGAGGCATAGATGCTCATGAGGAGAACATAATTTTACCTCTATACAAGTCACTGGTGCGACCACACTTAGAATACTGTGTGCAGTTCTGGTCTCCGGTGTATAAGAAAGACATAGCTGAACTGGAGCGGGTGCAGAGAAGAGCGACCAAGGTTATTAGAGAACTGGGGGGTCTGCAATACCAAGACAGGTTATTACACTTGGGGTTATTTAGTTTGGAAAAACGAAGGCTTAGGGGTGATCTTATTACAATGTACAAATATATGAGGGGACAGTACAAAGACCTTTCTAATGATCTTTTTACTCTTAGACCTGTGACGGGGACGAGGGGGCATCCTCTACGTCTGGAGGAAAGAAGGTTTAGCCATAATCACAGATGCAGATTCTTTGCTGTAAGAGCAGTGAGACTATGGAACTCTCTGCCGTCTAATGTTGTAATGAGTGATTCCTTACTAAAATTTAAGAGGGGACTGGATGCCTTTCTTGAAAAGTATAATATTACAGGCTATATTCACTAGTTTCCTAGATACAGCGTTGATCCAGGGAGCTAGTCTGATTGCCGTATGTGGAGTCGGGAAGGAATTTTTTTCCCCAATGTGAAGCTTACTGTTTGCCACTTGGGTTTTTTTTGCCTTCCTCTGGATCAACATGTTAGGGCAGGTTAGGATAGGATATGGGTTGAACTAGATGGACTTAAAGTCTTCCTTCAACCTTAATAACTATGTTACTATGTTACTATGTTACTATGTTATTGATTAAAGCGACTTTCCAGAATTCTCCATAATAAGGGGATAGTCATAAAAAAACAGATTTGTTGTAAAAATATCTGTTCCATTCATTTGCATGAGATTTCTTCAGGCACGTAATTTCTGCTAGCCCTATTCTGATGGATGGAGCAGACTTAAAGGGAACCTGTCAACATGAAAATGCAGTCCAGTCTGCAGCACCAAATTATGGATCAGGAGGAACTGGCAGATCAATATATAGTTTTGTGAGGATAGTCTCATGACAACCTGTGTTTAATTATTTAAGCCTCTGCTGTTTCTGGTATTTGGTCCAGTGGGCAGTCCCATCAGCTTTGTTTGTATAAATGTGCATTCAAGAATAGCTGTCAATCACTGATAGGACCGCCCAATAGACTGAAAATCTCAGAAATATGAGAGGTTTAAATGAATAAAATAGGTCATGCTTAGACTTTCCTCACAAAACTATATACTAATCTCATCATCTCCCCCAGCTCTATAACATGGTACCTACAGATTGGACTGCATTTTCATGGTGACAGTTTCCGCTTAACCCCTTCACCCCACACCTGTTTTCACCTTCCTGACAAGGCCAAATTTACAATTTATTGATTTTT
>JARQOD010013683.1:0-14304 GCA_033576555.1 Oophaga sylvatica
TTGCCTGCCTGTTACCTGTCTGTTTGCCTGTCGGCCATCTGACTGCAGCTCTATCCAGAGGTTCGGACATCTTCAGCAGAGATCCCGGCGTTGCCTGCTACCTGGGAGCGATCATCTGCCATCCGACTGCAGCTCTATCCAGAGGTTCGGACATCATCTGCGAGAGATCCCCGGCTATTGCAGAGACTCTTGCCTGCTCACCTGGGAGCGATCATCTGCCATCCGACTGCAGCTCTATCTAGAGGTTCGGACATCATCAGCAGAGATCCCCGGCTATTCCAGAGACTCTTGCCTGCTCACCTGGGAGCGATCATCTGCCATCCGACTGCAGCCTACCAGGAGGCTCCACCAGCTCAGGTCGTATATGCCTGTTTGTCTAGAGACTGCCTTGGTCACTTGCCGGACAAACCTGCCTGTCAAAGACTGCCCTGGTCACTGCCGTGACAACCTGCCTGCCCAGAGACTACCCTGGTCACTTGCCGTGACAAACCTGCCTGCCCAGAGACTGCCCTGGTCACTTGCCGTGACAACCTGCCTGTCCAGAGACTGCCCAGGTCACTTGCCGTGACAACCTGCCTGTCCAGAGACTGCCCTGGTCACTTGCCGTGACAACCTGCCTGTTCAGAGACTGCCCTGGTCACTTGCCGTGACAACCTGCCTGCCCAGAGACTGCCCTGGTCACTTGCCGTGACAAACCTGCCTTCCCAGAGACTGCCCTGGTCACTTGCCGTGACAACCTGCCTGTCCAGAGACTGCCCTGGTCACTTGCCGTGACAACCTGCCTGTCCAGAGACTGCCCAGGTCACTTGCCGTGACAACCTGCTCCGAGACTGCCCAGTACTGCTGACAACCTGCCTGTCCAGAGCACTTGCCTTGTGACAACCTGCCTGTCCAGAGACTGCCCAGGTCACTTGCCGTGAAACCTGCCTGTCCAGAGACTGCCCAGGTCACTTGCCTGAAACCTGCCTGTCCAGAGACTTCCTTGGTCACTTATTGTGACAACCTGCCTGTCCAGAGACTGCCTGGCTAATTGCCGTGATTCCCTGTCCTATTCCCGGATGCCACCCGCTCTCTTGCAAGTAAATTGTCTTGTATAATAAAGCTTAGTGGTTCCACCAACCAGACCGTTTCCGTCAGTGGTTCCACCTACCAGACCCGTTACAGAGGGCAACAAAATTAATAAAGGGGAACTACAATACCCAGAGATATTAGCAAAATTAGGCTTATTTAGTCTAGAAAAAAGACGACTGAGGGGCGATTTAATAACCATGTATAAGTATATAAGGGGACAATACAAATGTACTATGTAAGTGAAGTCTTTGGCATTGTACTATACCTATATTTCATCATGAATCGTAGTATGTGTTAAAGGGGCCCACTGAGATTCTTTCACCCAGGGCCCACAAAACCTGGAGCCAGCCCTGCCCCAATGACCCATATAATGCTCCATACAGAATGGGCCCCATATATTGCTCAATACATAATGAGCCCCACATAATGCTCCATACAGACTGGACCCCGTATATTGCTCCATAGAGTGAGCTCCATTATAATCCATGCAGTAAAATTGGCACATATAATGCTCCATACATAAAATATAAATAATACAAACAATCAAATAAATACTCTTCTGACTCTCTGCACTGGTCAGTGCAGAGGGCGTGTTATAGTGATGTTTTGCATAGAGGAGCTGTAGGCTCCATCATACTGTGCATAGCGCTGTGGGGGCCATTGTATTCTGTATAGGAATCTGTGGGGGCATCATAATGTGTGTCGGGGAGCTGTACATGTGGGGACTCAGGGGCCATTTTTACCTTACACGGAGAGACTGTTCGTGGGGGAACCAGGTTGGGGATAGCATTATTAAATGTTATTTGGGCACTTCAGATGAAATATTGCTATAAGGGCCCTCTGGGTATTGTGCCTGTAAAGGAGTACACAGGGTAAATTATTACTAAGTGGCAAAATTTGGGCTTATAAAGGGATTTTTAGGATATTTTAGCAGTTTTACCATCTAGGAGGCATTTTACTTTGTAAGGGGCACAGAGGTGGGCATTATTACTTGGGGCACTAAGAGGATCACTCTTTTGTGCAGTAATAGGAACACATACTGCAGAAGCGGCTCAATACTGAGATGATAGGAGGATGAGGAGCCTGTGCAGGTTGGGGATAGATGGGGACAGTGATGAAAATGTCAAATGTGTCTTTGTTGTAATCTTTTCAGGTGAATCGTGGCCCGAGAACGGTCATGTCGATCTGAGCCTGACGGGACAGACATGAAAAGTGAAGGGCTCCACCTGAAAGAACGTCAGTCACCATCTGTAACTGTACTGTGATCTCTGTGTTGGTTTTGTATTGTGATTTATTTTGAGTAACAGCATGGTCATCTGCTGCGGTTCTCATACACCCACGATTATGGTGCGCCAGCATAGCTGTGGCCATGGTTACCTGGTTAGGGGCCCACTCAGATGCGAATCTCACCCCACCTCTTCCTCTTTCCTGTGCTGAACCCCTACCTCTGCCTCTGATATGTACCCAAAATGTTCTTAAGAACATAGTAACAAAATATGAATACACTTATAAACGTGCATGTAACCAAGGAAACGCACATTCAGGGGCTTTCGATGTCTGACCAGACAGAATTTTTATCCCATAATTTCGTCTTCATTAGGAAAGCTGTGCGGCAACGAATATGGTCATTATTAGCGCTCCTAGAGAGGCTGTTACCAAGTTTTCCCAAACTTCTAAATTAGGCAATGTTGGATCTTTGGCAAATTTGCCCCTGAGCCCCAGTAACCAGCTGTAACTATAGAGATGTCAGACTCCGTTTACTTTTCCTGCAGCACCACCTTGTGGGAAATCTAGAATTATACAGTTCACACTGTAATTAATAGGCTGACATGTAATTGTCCTCCCAAGAGGCGATTTTACATTTTTCTCAGGATTATACATAAGGGTGTGGATAGTGAAAGCATTATAAAATTAATTTACCATAGCTCAGGCACATGCAGCTTGGGTGTCAGCAGCCAGCAGGTATATTGCAGGAAGTAATCGGATTCTTACTAGAAAGCACATTAGCTTGGCCTCAGCCTCTGAGCTGCCAAGAATCATCAGTTTTTTCTAACAATCTTTTCACCATTAAAGTTAAGAGGTAACTCCGCTCAGATTCCTGTATTTATTTGCTGGCCCTTTGCCCTGAATTTACCTTTTTCATTTTGGTCGGGCATATTTAGATACCAGAGCTGGGTGCAGGAGTCTGGAGGGAGGCAGAGGGGGTCACTGCGGCTCTATACTAGAGCTACAGCTGGTGGTGCTCCATCCACCCAGATCTAGAAAAGGTAAGATTGACAGATAACACGGCTCGGGGGGGATATCACTGCACAAAAAAGTGTAATTCAACATCTAACCGGACATTGCTCAGATTGTGCAATGATAAGTTATCTTAACCCCTTTACCCCCAAGGGTTGTTTGCATATTAATGACCGGGCCAATTTTTACAATTCTGACCTCTGTCCCTTTATGAAGTAATAACACTGGAACATTTCCATTGATTTCGGTGATTCTGGCAATGTTTTCTCATGACATATTGCACTTTGTGATAGTGGTAAATTTCTTTGGTATGACTTCCGTTTATTTGTGAAGAAGATGGAAATTTGGCGAAAATTTCGCAATTTTCCAATTTGACTTTTCATTCCCTTAAATCACAGAGATATGTCACTCAAAATACTTAATAAGTAACATTTCCCACATGTCTACATTACATCAGCACAATTTTGGAACCACATTTTTTTTTATTATGAAGTTATAAGGGTTAAAAGTTGACCAACAATTTCTCATTTTTACAACACCATTTATTTTTTTAGGGACCACATCACATTTGAAGTCACTTGGAGGGGTCTACAGTCATGGCCAAAAGTTTTGAGAATGACACAAATAGTCTAAGTTACTTACCGTTAACGGTATTTTTCGAAGTCCATGACAGCACCCAACGAGAGAGGGGATCCGCCCTTCAGGAACAGGAAACCTACAGATACAAAAGGGCGGCACCTCTCCCCACGCATCAGTTGGTTTACAGAGCACAAGAGGACTAGCCAGGTTAATGACAATCACAAGCTCTATATAACTTTATTGCGTAACGAAATTTCATTTTATGTGAAACTTATAAGAGGAAGAAGTGCGCACCGATAAGATAAAGGGAGGGAATATAAGGGGTGCTGTCATGGACTTCGAAAAATACCGTTAACAGTAAGTAACTTAGACTTTATTCGAAGCCATGACAGCACCCAACGAGAGAATTACAGAGAGTAATAACTACTCAGGGAGGGACTACAGCCTGCAGCACCCTTACCCCAAAAGAGAGATCAGAGGAAGCACCCAAGTCTAATCTATAATGATTGTAGAAAGTGCTTGGAGAGGACCAAGTGGCGGCCTTACATATCTGGTCGATGGAGACTTCCGACCTTTCCGCCCACGAGGTTGCCATGGCTCGAGTGGAATGTGCCCTCAGCTTTTCTGGTGCCGGCCTACCTTTTGAGGTGTATGCTAATGCAATAGCTTCCCTGATCCATCTAGCTAATGTGGTTTTTGATACTCTAAGGCCCTTTCTGGGACCTTGGAAAGAAACAAATAAGGCATTATCTTTCTTCCAGGGATCAGTAACAGCTAGATACTCTAAGAGACATCTCCTTACGTCTAAAGTATGGAGTTTCTCTTCTTTTTGGTTATTAGGATTAGGTAAGAATGATCGTAAGATTATCTCCTGGGATCTATGAAAGGTGGATGCCACTTTAGGTAGGTATGCCGGATCAGCTCTAAGTATCACCCTATCGTCTTGAATTTGTGCATACGGAGGAAGTCTAGAGAGTGCCTGGATGTCACTCACCCTTCGAGCTGAAGTTAAAGCTACTAAAAAAGCTACCTTGATAGAAAGGGTTTTAATCGAGGCGACTGAAATGGGTTCAAATGGAGACTCTGTCATAGCCGTGAGCACTAAGTTTAAATCCCAAGGCATAAACATATTCCTGACTATAGGCCTTGATCTTGTTGAACCTTAATAAATCTACTGACCCAATAGTTTCTAGCTATGTTACAGTGAAAAGGGCTCCCAGGGCAGAAACCTGTACTTTGAGGGTACTGGTGGAAAGACCCATATCTAACCCCTTTTGTAGAAACTCCAGGATCTGAGATATCGGAACTGAATCTCTAGCCGTAACTCCTGAGACCTGTAAAAATTTTCTCCAGGTCCTGGCATAAATCTTAGTCGTTATTTCCTTCCTACTTTTAAGAAGGGTATTTATTAAATCATGAGAAAACCCCCTGTCTAACAATAACGACCGCTGAAATTCCACACCGTCAGATGGAGGCCAGCCACTTGAGGGTGGAACACTGGACCCTGGGACAGGAGATCTGGAATGTCCGGCAAAATCCATGGGTCAGTTATTGATATGGTCCTGAGGCTCGAGAACCACGTTCTCTTGGGCCAAAATGGTGCTACTAAGATCACGCTCGCCTTGTCCTTCCTGATCTTTCTGACTACCAGAGGAATCAGAGACAAGGGGGAAAGGCATAAGCCAGAGAAAAATCCCATTGTATCAGAAAGGCATCCACTGCCAGCGGATTTTCTCTGGGGTTTAGGGAGCAGAACTGTTCTACCTTCCGATTCCTTCTGGTGGCAAAAAGGTCTATGTCTGGTTGCCCCCATCTGCGCATGATCCTGTCGAAGATGACACTCCCTTAGTGACCATTCCCCTTGTCTTAGAAGGTGGCGGCTTAAAAAGTCTGCGGTGGTGTTTTCCTCTCCTCTTATGTGCAATGCTGTTAAGGATAGAAAATGTCTTTCTGCCAGATGGAACAGACGCTCTGACACTTGCATGAGAGGACCAGATCGAGTGCCTCCCTGGTGGTTGATATAGGCTACCGCGACCTGATTGTCGGACAAAATCCGTACGTGATGACCCTGTAGATAAACAAGGAGTCTTTTAACTGCCAATTCTACTGCCGTAAGCTCTTTCATGTTAGATGACATGTCTATCTGATGATGCTGCCATAAGCCCTGCACTACAGAATCAGACATATGAGCCCCCCAACCAGTAGGACTAGCATCCGTGGTGACTACTCTGGATATATTATACTCCCATGGCACCCCTTTGGATAGGTTATGATTATCCAGCCACCATTCTAAGGACTTAATTGTGGCCCGGGATAAGGTTAGACGGCTCTCCAGGCGGTTTCCTAGGCTTTTATCAAGACCTCAGCTTGTAAAGTCCTGGTTAGAGTTGAGCGATACTTTCCGATATCCAAAAGTATCGGAATCGGAATGGTATCGCCGATAACATTAAAATATCGGCGATACCCGATACCGATACCGGAAGTCCCATGTAAGTCTATGGGAACAAAATACGAAATTAAAAAAACCCCATTCTTGCCTTGTTGGTTAATTGTACATGAAGGAAAACAAGAAAGAGTAATGTAGAATGTATTGGGGAAGGTTGAGGAGATATTAAAGGCATAGATGTTTAACCCAATCAAATGGAATAGCATAAATATTTTTTTTTTAAAGATGTTCGGATTGACGAAGAAATTGACAATGTTGTTAACGTTTTTTCTATTTTGGCAAATATGTATATTACACAACTTCCATGCTCTTCATCTTCACCTTTTTAACTTTTCACACACTTTCTCCTTCATAATCTTCTGCAGCATCATCTTTTTCATCAAATTATTCTTCATCTTCACCTTCTTTATCTTCTTCTTAAACTTCTTGCTATTCATCTTTGTTAACATTACTCATATTCTTCTTATTAAACTATTATTCTTATTCATATTCTGCTTCATCTTCTTCATCATATTCTTATTTGTGACTGAGAATCCTGTACTTGTAATCTGTCAAAGTATGAATTTTTCATCCTTCCGTTCTTGCTGTCACAAAAGATTTAAATTACAACAGTATTTGTCCGTGTTCAGTTTAGCCTGCAGCAGCAGGCATTTTCCAGGGGCACCACGAGGAGGAACGGACTCACCCCCATACACTGCTTAGTCTTCTTCTGCTTAGAATTTAGAGCATATATTTTGCTCTTCATTTTGGTCTTATACTTCATGTTCTTCTGCTTTTAGATATTCTGCTTATTGTTCTTGTGTCTCTATTCCGTATCTTGTATTTGTAGCACAATCTTGTACCAGCTGATGTTACTGGGACACGGTTACTAAGCAGGAGGTACCTGTGCTCCAAAGCACTACCAAGGACCAGCAGACGTTGCTGGAACTCGGATACCGAGATGGAGGCACCTAGGCCAAAGGCACTGTGGAGAACCAGCTGACGGTACTGGAACCCGGAGGGGCAGCAGAAGGAAAAGAGCCAATGGCACAACCGAGGACCAGCTGACGTTACTGGGACACGGTTACTAAGCAGGAGGTACCTGTGCTCCAAAGCACTACCAAGGACCAGCAGACGTTGCTGGAACTCGGATACCGAGATGGAGGCACCTAGGCCAAAGGCACTGCGGAGAACCAGCTGACGGTACTGGAACCCGGAGGGGCAGCAGAAGGAAAAGAGCCAATGGCACAACCGAGGACCAGCTGACGTTACTGAACCCCAGTAACACAGGAGCAAGTGTTGACTGTGCTAACAGCACTTCCGAGCAACAACTGGCGGTGTTGGAGCCCAGGGTCAAGGAGGATGTTTAAATACTAGATCAAGTAATTTCCTTGTTACCTGTCAATTTTAAATGTCTATACTTCAAACAAGAGAAAGATAACCTTTACTACCATAAGATGATGATTTCATTTAAACTAATATCTAGATAAATAAAGAATTGACAAACATAAACACATACATTAACATGTTGAACAGCAATGCAAACCACAAAATAAATTAGTTAAGGAATCTGCTATACGGTTGTACATAAAAGCATACAAGTACATATCTGAATCCATTAATGATGGATAAGTAACAGTATGTACACCATTTTTATTGTATAGACAATGAATGTCTGACTTCAAAACATCATCAGCATTACAAGTTATCTGTGATATTACTAAAATGTTCCATTTGCTGAATAATGTCACTAAATATTTTATACAAAATTATACAATTTCCATCATGTAATACTCATAATATGTGGCAATAATCATTTTTATTAACAAACATAACCTTTAAAAAGTGCATAGTGCATAGTGAAAATTGCTATTTATGGCTGACTGTCGACTTGGAAGCATGACAACAGATAGATAAGGTATATATAGATGAGACTGCATAGCCACAGATGGTGAATGGCGATGTAATACTGTACCTCAATAAAGTGTGCGTCACTACTACATAATTTTTTTATATAGCTTTATAAACAGGGTACATGGATGTATGCTTGTGCCTTTGTTTTGACGCACAGACTGCCTTCCTGCTGAGACGCATTGGGTAGTGAACAGTTGTGTGCAGTGTTCACTGCAGTCTCTGCGGAATAACCACACTTAGACCTTATAACTTTTCAGACTTTCTTTATCAATCTACCAAGATGAAGAAGGCAGGGAGTAAGGCACGTGGTCGTGGAGTTTCTTCAGGGAGAGGACGTGGGGATTCTGTGGCTGCTGCGGCCCCCAGTGACACAGCATCCACCAGTTTTCCCCGTGAGCGTTCCTTTATGCGCACTTTTGTAGGAGCTCTGAGTACCCCCCTGCTGCGGGAAGAACAAATTGAAGCCGTTGTTGTTTGGATGTCAGCCAATGCATCGACTTCAATTGCTTCCACCTCCTCTCAGGACCACAGCACTGTTGGGCAACCATCTGTCTCTTCACCGCCTGGCAAATTGCCCAGGCAGTCAGAGAGTTCTGTACAGGAGCCAGCTGAGTGTCTGCTTCTGTTCTCAGAATCTATTGGCTTGCAAACAGGGGCCCAGCCAAGCAGCATTCTGTAATGTGAAGAGGGAGTATGCAGTGATGCGCAACAGCTGTGTCTCTCTGAATCTGAAGAGGCGGGTGAGACAGTGCCGATGGTCAGCACACCGCAGAACGCATCTGATGATGATGAGACCCAGGTGCCAGTTTCTGTTGAGCATGGTGCTGGCCAGACCACCCAACAGCAGGTGTTGGAAGAGGGTAGTGGAGATGATGAGGTCCAAGACCCAACATGGCATGAGGAACAGGAAGGTGGTGGGAGCAGCTCAGAGGAATAATAATAATATTTATTTATATAGCGCCATCATATTCCGCAGCGCTTTACAGTTTAGCAGTTTCAGAACACAAGTCATAAGTAACAACGTTAACAATACAATAATTTAAGCTAAATAAGTCGCCCCTGCTCGTGACAGCTTACAATGTACAATGAGATGGGGGAGATACAAAGTATAGGTGTTTATATACAATGGTGCATTTACAATGATGTTCCAGCCATCTTAAGGGACTGAGGGATGGAGATAGTGAATGGGCTAGAGACACACACACAGTTACACAGAATACATAGAATGACTTTGATTAGTGAATGTGATAGGCCGCTCTGAACAAATGTGTTTTGAGGGAGCGCCTGAAACCATGCAAATTGTGGATAGTCCTAATTTCTTGGGGTACAGCATTCCAGAGGATTGGCGTAGAGCAGGAGAAGTCTTGGAGTCGGGAGTGGGAGGTACGTATTAGTGCAGAGGTTAGTCGAAAGTCGTTTGCAGAGCGCAGCAGTCGGTTAGGCCGATAGATAGAAATGAGGGAGGAGATGTAGGAGGGGTGCTGCACTGTGGATAGCTTTGTGGCTGAGAACCAGTACTTTGGTTGAAAGCTGGGAGAGGCCTAGAGAAATGGTTAGTGATAGAAGGAAGATAGAGGAAGACATTGCCCCAACGGTACAAACAGGAGGGAGAGTTAGGCTGCAGACTCGGTTGCCTGTAGCCTCCAGTTTGGCACCTGTTCGGAGCAGTTGTCTTCCAAAAGTCAAAACGTGCGCTCCCAGGACTTGCACTGCGTGGTCCTTTTTTCACACACTTGCACATGATATTTGCTATGTCAAATGCAAGCTGTGTAATCAAAAATTAAAAATAGCTAAAAGTGTCAGTCACCTCAATACCACAAATATGTGGAAACATGTGCGGACAAAGCACGTAGTTGAGTTACAAAGACACACTGGAGATGTAGGCCAACCTACAGCAGCACCTACATCTTCAGGTTGTGTTGAAGCCTCTTCATCGAGCTCACACACAGCTGGTTCTGCTTCCTCACAGGATCGCCATGGAAGAACCTCGGCCACTGTTGTCCAGAGACAAACTGTTATTCCACACACAGCAGCAAGTTCCCTGTCATCCTCACACTCCCAGGCCACAAAACAGCCATCGGTAGCACAGGCATGGGATAAAAGACGGCCATACTCCGCAAACCATGCACGAGCACAGGCTCTGAATGCTGGCATTGCAAAACTCCTGTCCCTTGAAATGCTGTGATTCAGGCTGGTGGAGACAGACAGTTTCCGTAACTGAATATCATTGTCAGTCCCACAATACAATGTGCCAAGCCGATTTCATTTCAGCAGGCAAGCCGTCCCTGGTCTGCAAAAGCATGTTGAGGGAAAAATTAAACATGCGCTACTAAAAGCCCTCAGTAGCAAGGTCCACCTGACCACCGATGCGTGGACCAGTACCCATTGTTATGATCTGCTACAACCAGTAAGGAAATAAGGGAATTCTGTCCCTACAATACAACTAAGCTGAATCCCTACGATGTAACGGGGAACCTGATCCTGCGACCAGACCCGCTAAAGTCCTCATCTAGTGTGAACGAAGACCTATAGTTGCGAGGGAGTAATCCCTACAAGATCTAGGGACTGGGAGAAAAGGTGGACACCTCCTAACATAAATTGTAGCATGGATAATTAAACAGAAAAATAAATACTTTGTGATCCTAACATCAAGCAAAACTGACAGATTAAGGCACCTAAGCACACGGCTAGCTTAACAGTAGATATACAATGAAGTCAAGCAAAGCCAGAAGGGCGGAGCCAGACTAAATAGGAAAAAAGGTCATGTGACCAGCAAACTGAAACAAAACCTAACAAGAGGGTTCTAACACCCATGGCCAGGGACAATACCTTTCCCTCACTGCCCATTGGGTCAATGTTGTGCAGCCGGGTACTGATCTTGCGAGTGGCGCTGTACGTGTTCTGCCAACTCCAAGGATTGCAGGAATCAAGTCTGTACACATTGATTCCTCCTCCTACTCCAGTTCCTCAGAATCATCGCTGCAGGAGCCGTCACGGTCTACCTCCACATGGACCCGTGAACGTTTACCTGTTGCGACCGATATGAGCACAGCCGTGTCCAAATGTCAACAGGCCGTCCTGAAATTAATTTCCATGGGGAATCTTAGCCACACAGCGCAGGAGCTCTGTAATGCCATAAAGCAGGAGAGCGACGTGTGGTTTTTGGAAGAGAATCTACAGGCAGGCTTGGTAGTGTGTGACAATGGCCGAAATCTGGTGTCAGCTCTGGGCCTTGGCAACCTCACTCACATACCATGTCTGTCATATGTGCTCAACTTGGTCGTGCAGAGTTTTTTGAGGGACTATCCGGATCTTGATGCACTGCTGCACAAGGTCCGCCTAGAGTGCGCTCACTTGCGACGTTCCAGCATGGCCAGATCGCTGATTGCAGCTCTGCAACGCAGATTTCACCTTCATGAACATCGCATCATATGTGACGTACCCACCAGGTGGAATTCCTCGTTACATATGTTGGAGCGGTTGTGTGAGCAGCAGCCAACAGTAATGGAGTATCAGCTGCATCAGGAGCAGTCAACTCGCAATTTGCGCCGTTCACACTTCACCACTACTGAGTGGGCCTCTATAATAAGAATAATAATATTATTTATTTATATAGCGCCATAATATTCCGCAGTGCTTTACAGTTTAACAGTTTCAAAACACAAGTCATAAGTAACAACGTTAACAATACAATAATTAAAGCAAAATCAGCCGCCCCTGCTGGTGAAAGCTTACAATCTACAATGAGGTGGGGGAGATACAAAGTACAGGTGTTTATATACAATGGTGTTTTTACAATTATGGTCCAGCCATTTTAAGGGAGTGAGGGATGCATGGAGATAGTGAATGGGCTACACACACAGAATTACACATAGAATGACTTTGATTAGTGAATGTGATAGGCCACTGTGAACAAATGTGTTTTGAGGGAGCGCCTGAAACCATCCAAATTGCGGATAGTCCTAATTTCTTGGGGTAGAGCATTCCAGAGGATTGGCGCAGCGCGGGAGAAGTCTTGGAGTTGGGAGTGGGAGGTACGGATTAGTGCAGAGGTTAGTCGAAGGTCGTTTGCAGAGTGCAGCAGTCGGTTAGGCCGATAAATATAAATAAGGGAGGAGATGTAGGGGGGTGCTGCGCTGTGGAGAGCTTTGTTGGTGAGAACCAGTAATTAGAATTGGATCCTATAATGAATGGGCAGCCACTGCCAGTGTAATGAGTGGCGAATAACTCTATGAAGGATATCTGCCACGTTTTGCGTGCGTTTGATGAGTCAACGCGGATGGCGAGTGCAGATGATGCACTAGTCAGCCTGACTGTCCCCCTTATCTGCCTGCTTCAAAAAACACTGCAAGCACTAAGGCATAGGTTTTGGAAGAGGTGGAGGATGAGGAGTCACAAATTCCATCACCTTCTGGACAGTCAGTGCAACGTGGTTCCTCACAAAGGGCTGGAGGACTTTCAAAGTACCATGCTGTATCAACAATTGAACCTCCAGAGTCGCTGTCTATATTTTCATAACCATTACAAACTTTTAATGTATTTACAAAGCACATAATGTACATTTTTTGTCTATCCTTTTGTAATGCTATTGTGTTTCCATAAACTGATGTTACAGAATTATGATACAAAGTTTTTAAATTTTGAGTTTTAAATTTTGTAAATTTATATGTATTTGAAGGACTTTGTGAGGAGGATGAGGAGGAGTCAATGGAGGAGGAAGACATCGCTCCAGAGGGAGGTAGACAATGCTCTAGTCAGTATGTAGACCAAGGGTGGGGTGATGCACAGCAGGCAGAGATGACGCCTCTTGCAGGGGACAACGTTTCTTGGCCAGTTGGGAGTCTGCAGCACATGGTTGATTTCATGCTGCAGTGGCTGAGAAAGGACCGCCGCATCGAACACATTCACACCACGTCTGATTATTGGGTGTACACCCTCCTAGACCCTCGCTACCGGGACAACTTACAAAGCCTCATCACACCGTTGAACCGGGAGCGTAAAATGCGGAAGTACCAAGACACACTGGTGCAATCCATAATGTTCTCCATTCCAGCCGAGAGCGCTGCTGCTACTGCTTTACAAAGCAGCTCTGTGCGTCGAGGCAGTGGAGACAGCTCTGCAACAAGAGGGAGCACAAGCAGCGCCTCTGCACAGGGCAAGAACAGTATGTTCCAAATGTGTCGAAGTTTTGTGGCAGCGCCACCAATGTCTACACCATCCGAGACGGCTCCAGTCAGCAGGAGGCAACATTTCCGTAAGATGGTGACAGACTACATGTCTTGCCCTCTCAGTGTACTCCCAGATGGCTCTTCCCCATTCAAGTTTTGTGTCTCTAAGCTGGATACATGGCCAGAGCTTAGCCAGTATGCATTGGAGGTGCTGGCTTGCCCTGCTGCCAGTGTATTATCGGAGCGCGTCTTTACTGCTGCAGGTGGTGTACTAACAGACCGTTGCATGCGACTATCCTCCGATAATGTAGAACGGCTTACTTTTCTGAAAATGAACTAGGCATGGATCTCGCCTGAATTGCTGTCCTTCAGATTAACTAACTGGTTGGCAACGTTTTCCATGTCTCCTGTTATGTTCATCTTTCTACCACCTGAGCTATACTCCCTGGGCTACAACACTGCCAGTTGCTGCTCAGAAGTGTCGTGTCCACAGACCAATACACAAGCTATAGTGATAGTGGGGTTCAGTAACGCCTGCTGTTCCCCTGCTGCGTGTCTGACAAAAATTAATGCTGCTAACTCCAAATTAAAGTTCAAATTAAAGTTCAAACATCTCATACTAGGCCTCAGGCTACACCCTTCTTGACCCTGGGCTCAGAAGTGTTGGATGCACAGATCAAAACAATCGATGATGTGTTTGTGGGGTTCAGTAACGCCTGCTGTTCCCCTACTGTGTGTCCGGCAAAAATTACTGTACCTAGCTACACATGTTGAAAAAAACATGACATGTTAAAGTGGCTAGTGCTACACATAGATATCAGGCTACACCCTTATTTCTAAGCTGTAAACAAGTGAAACGTCAAATTTAAAACCATTCAATGATTAGTGTTGGTAACAAATCTGTAACTA
>JARQOD010013684.1:0-14290 GCA_033576555.1 Oophaga sylvatica
CGGATGCAAAAGCTCACATTGCAACTGAGCAGGAGGAAGAGATGGCGACGCAAGACGCTTCAGACATAACGACTGACCCTCTCCTTCCTCCAGCCCTCAGAAGAAAAAAACACGTACGGAGACTCCGGGGGGTGAGCACAATCAGAACTTAATGCTGCATTCCTCTCCTTCTAATCAACACTGCCTCAAACGTATATAAAGGAGCTAATCTTCCTTGAGCGGTTCAAAAAGGGTAAACGGATAAACTCCCAAGCCGCAGTGGAAGCACTGTGGACAATGTGTCTACAGGGTTAAACACTTGAACACAAAAGGAGGAGGTAATAGGATCGAAAAACGCCCTCATAGACTCCCACATGCATTATATGGCGAAGTGCAATATCAAAATCCAGATGGAGATATCGAAGATAAACACGAAGAAATAATTTAAAATAAAGGATCCAGAGCCCGGTTTCTCATCAGACCTTCAAGACTATGTGGTAAATTTGTTCCGCATTTTTACCCCAGAAGCCACCGACCGCGACTTATTATCGATCGAAAACAAGGCTTCCAGAGCCAAATTTTTGCCGCCAAATGTGCCGGGGGATTATTGCTCAGATACATTTTTCCATATTAAAGAACGATATTACTTCAGCCAGGAAAATGAAGGAATTCCCTACCCCATACTTGGGATTACAGCTATATACGATTTATCTCAACCACCTTGCAAGCACGAAGAAACCTCCAGCCCTGACCTCCGCTCTCAGAGCACTTCTATACAGTACAAATGGGGTTTTCCACTGAAATCTTGGTGCGCCATGAAGATACCCTACTACATTCACCACTAAAGAAAGGATGCGTCTTGGAAAAAATTTGGGGGTGTGAAAAAAGACCTGCAACACAGACTGCGACCCCAAAACCTTCTAAACCGACGCAAGATTGGCAAACCCAAGCTCCCCCGCTGACCTTTCAGCTAAAAATCGACGCAGTTCTCTCTACAGCGGGCTAGCACATTGGGACCGTTCCAAAAAATCGGGCTAGCCTACATTTTTGAGGCCTCATTAGAAGGCCATTTGAACCCCTTCCCCCTGGAGATTTCGGTCGAGGAGCATATTTGAGTATCGATATGTACCTTCGATTGATCTTTTATGATCCAACTCAGTTACACTGCTTTTGTTATGCCTTTCCCTCGTTGTGTCCCCCCCCTTTAAATGTTTCTACCCCTATATACCCAAAGATCTATTCACATCCCAACCCCTTCTTGCGCTGCCGAAATGGAATTACCAGCATATCCGCCTTGAGACCCCCAATATCCAAAATTTTCATCTACTCCTAGGTTCGGCCTTGCGGTGCGGTAAGCAAATTATGATATTCCCTAAATTTTCGCTTAATTTTTGTATCCCTCAACTAGGGCCCTGAATTCCCCTTATAAGCGCTCTTATCTAGGGAGAAGGCAGTAGACTTAAAGCAGTTTAAACTTTTTCTGCAGGAAACTCACTTTTCTCGCACTAAAATGCCCTCTTTAGCAGCGTTAAAAAACACCAGATTTTCCTAGCCTCTCAGGAGAAAAAAAAGGCAGGCGTTGCTATTTTGTTCCCACGACTTTTCTTCAATGCGAATCTTCCTACATTGACCCTGAGGGCGTTTTTTTAATACTGGTTGGGGCTGTACAGAACAAAAGGCACTGTGTTTAATATAAAATGCACCGAATTTTTCGACAAATTCTTTCCTAAACAGGGTAATGCGTAAAGTCCGATAAGGGGGAAGGGAAGTCTGCTTATGGGGGGGGACTTCAACAGATAGCTGATGGGTCGTTAGATTCTTTTCCCAAACCTAGATCCGGCATGTCCCAGTCTCCAACAATGGTTAAAATCACACTCCCTAAACGATACATACAGATGCCTTAAATTTTTAGTCTAGGGGTTACTCCTTCTACTCCCGCTCGGGCATCGCACCTTTTCACGCATTTGACATGTTTTTTTGTGGATCGGGCATTGCCGATGCAAGTCGCTACGGTGGGACGGCCGCGTGGTCGGACCATGCGCCGATAACGTTGGAGTGGTCTCCGCGAGCCAATGCTCAACGACGAGGGAATGGCGAAATAACCTGGCACTGTACAAAGAATCTTATATGCGACTCGCATACGACACATATAGCAGACTACTTTGGTTAAATGCACCCGACTTTTCTCCCTCGAATTTGGGTTTCTCCAAGGCTTCATGCGGGGACACCTCATCCAAATGGAGCTCAGAGGAAAAAGGCACTAACGAGTCAGCTGGAAGTTTATTGCTGAAAGTCAATTAGCTGAAAGAAATCATTTCACACCAACATTGAAATCATCGAAGTCTGATGACCCATCGACATAATTTACAACTTCATCTGTTTAGCCAACACGATAAAAACATACGCACCATGCGTGCAACCACTACGGGTCAATTAATAAAACCTCTCGATACATGGCATCTAAACTAAAACAAAGGCGAATCCGTAGTACGGTGTTCTCACTAAAAAATTCCCAATGCCCTCACTCGTCAATCACACACCCTATGGAAATAGCGGAGTCGTTTCGTAAATATTACGAACAGTTATACAATCTCAAAGATTCCCCGGGAGTTATACAACCTACAGACCTAGCCATTAACTCTTTTTTATCTCAAATTGACCTCCCGAAACTATCCCCTTCATCGGCCTCTATGCTAAATGCCCAATCTCGGTGACTGAAACCTTGCAATCCATCAATATGTCTAAACTGGGCAAATCACCTGGCCCTGACGGGTACTCGAATGAATATCTCCGAACCTTCTCTGAATTACTTGCGCCGCATTTGACTAACATGCTAAACTCAGCTCGTGAATGCGCTTCTTTCCCGCCTGAGTTCTTAGAAGCGACAGTAACTGCGATTCCTAAACCTGGGAAATCCCCTAACGAACCTGGAAACTTTAGACCCATATCGCTACTGAATTCAGATACTAAGATATACGCTAAAATACTAGCCATCAGGCTATCTAACATTTTACCACTGCTGATCCATACTGATCAGACAGGATTTGTGGCGGGACGCCAAACATCTGACGCAACACGACGTGTCCTCAACTTGCTTCAATTTGCTTCGAGGGGTCGGGCGCCTTCTTTGCTTCTCTCGTTGGATGCGGAGAAGGCGTTCGACAGAATTCATTGGGGATTTATGTTCCACACTTTGCGCAGGTTTGGTTTCGAGAACGACTTTTTACACTACATCGAAGCTTTATATTCCTGCCCATCCGCTAGGGTGCTTATTAATGGCACTTTATCGCAACCATTCTACATAACGAACGGCACCCGTCAGGGTTGTCCCCTGTCTCCCCTCCTCTTTGTTCTCATCATGGAACCATTGGCGGAGAGAGTCAGATTGGATCAGACTATTAGAGGTATCCCAATTTCTGGTAGACAACACAAAATAAGTCTGTATGCAGATGATATTGTCCTCCTATTAACCGACCCGTTAACCTCCCTACGATCAGCCTGTAACACCCTAGACGAATTTGGGCGGATATCTCACTACAAACTCAACTACACCAAATCACACCTCATGGGAGTACACATTGATCCCCAACTTAAGGCTGCGATACTCGCTGAGTTCCCCTTCAAATGGCAGGATACTACGATAACGTACCTAGGTATTAAGCTTACCTTACCATTTCACAAGACAGTGTTACAAAATATGAATGGCCTAATACAGGATATTCAGGAGACTTTAGACACATTCTCAAAAACAGACATATCATGGATGGGTCGGATCGTATCCTATAAGATGATGATCTTACCTAAAATCCTATATATATATAGAACGCTTAATCTCCCGATACCAAAGAAATATATAACAAGGCTCTCATCACAAATGTTGGGGTTTATTTGGGCTGGGAAGAAACCCAGGGTGGCCTCCTCAGTCTTGAGAATGTCTTGTTACCATGGAGGGGCGGGCGTCCCCAATCTACACGCATATTACCACGCTACGATTATACGTCAAACTAGACACTGGTGGATGCAATCTACACACTCCTCTTGGCCGACCATAGAATTAGTCTTAAATCATTCAAGACCATTACACTTGCATTTGTTAGTTAACATTGTAGATAAAACTCTTCCTCCACCGGCTTCACATGTAGTGAAAGCGTCTCTACGTAGTTGGGTCTTATTAACATCCAAGTTGAGATATGATACACAGGTCTCTGCGACAGCATTACCGATCGCACTTCTTCATCAGTGTATTCCAGACTTAGACACCCGGAGCTGGGGGAACTTGGCCTGCAAACTTGGGGAGATGTAGCCACAATGCAATTTACAAGCCACATACCACATCTAACCGCATTCCATATTCGAAGGGCTAGATCCTATATCCTCTCTGGTAATAAGCTTGATACGCGGGTTCCTCTGACCCTCTGGAACCTTATCTTGGGTACTAACCCCCAACCTCACTTTGCTACAACTAAGCACTTATATGCAATATTTAACGACTCCATTCACTTTACTAAACGAGCCCATATCCTCAGTTGGGAAATTGACCTAGGAAGACTGTATTCTGAGACTCAGTGGGAACTTGCGTTTAAATGGGCTAAAAAAGCGTCGCTCTCCATGACGCTTCAAGAATCGCATATGAAGTGCATGTCACGCTGGTATTACACTCCTGAGAGGCTGGCCAGATTGTTTCCCGGAACCTCTGATTGTTGTTGGAGGAACTGTGGAGAGACGGGCTCCTTATTCCACATATTTTGGAGCTGCCCTAGAGTTTTGTGCTTCTGGGGAGAGGTGTTCAACTTACTAGATTTGGTGACATCTTTGAGAATACAGCGTTCTCCTCACATAGCATTATGCCTGCTGGAGATTGACACGGTACCTCTAGAATTCCGCAGGTTTGTAGCACACACTCTAATGGTAGCTAAAGTAATGTTAGCCCAACGCTGGAAAACTGCTTCCACACCATCGATGCTTGAGCTGACCTCTCGACTTAAAGAACATCACGCACTGGAATTTTTATATGCTATCCGCAATAATTGCGTAACACTATGCAACCGCACTTGGGCCCCATGGTCCAAATATTGCAAAGACTCATTACATCCTGTCTCAACAGGTCACCCTTAAGTGATCTCTAAACGAAACGCAAGAAATGGTTCTCCTTACCGATATTACCTCCCCTTCCTTCCTATTACCAAATCCTTTCCTTATGTTTATTGTTTGTATACCTAGTTAGTCCATGTCTTGTCTTGTTTATTTTTACTGTTTTACAACGTATGGTCTCCTGTAGGCCCAGTTATATGCTTTATTGTACATGCAATAACCAAAAAATTTTCAATAAAAAACTATTGAACGTAAAAATAATTATTTTTGCATCGCTTTATTCTGCGAGCTATAACTTTTTATTTTTTCGATGATGATGCTTTATGGCGGCTCGTTTTTTGCGGGACAAGATGACGTTTTCAGCGGTACAATGTTTTTTTATATCGGTCTTTTTGATCGCGTGTTATTCCATTTTTTGTTCGGCGGTATGATGATAAAGCATTGATTTTTTACTTTGTTTTTTTTTTTTTTTAATGGGTTCACTAAAGGGGTTAACTAGTGGGACAGTTTTATAGGGGGGGTCGTTACGGACACGGCGATACCAAATATGTGTACTTTTATTGTTTTGTTTTTTTTATTTACAGGAAGAAATGAATTTATTGGGGAATATTTTTTTTTTTTTTATTTATTTTGGATTTTTTTTTAAAACATGTTTATTTTTTTAACTTTTTTACTTTGTCCCAGGGTGGGACATCACTGTATTTTATCAGATCGCTGGTGTGACAGTGTGCACAGCACTCTGTCACACCAGCGATCGCTCAGGCAGTGCTGCAGGCTTCTCAGTGCCTGCTCTCAGCAGGCACTGAGGAAGCCGCCCCCCTCCAGGACCCCGGCGCCATCTTGGATCGGGTCCTGGGAGGGAGGAAGCCCTCAGAACAGCGCGATCACATCGCGCTGGTCTGAGGGTCTCAGGGGGGCGCGCAGGGAGCCCCCTCCCTGCGCGATGCTTCCCTGTGCCCCCAGTACACCGCGATCAAAATGATCGCGGTGTGCAAGGGGTTAATGTGCCGGGAGCGGTCCGTGACCGCTCCTGACACACAGTCACGGGTGTCAGCTGTGATAATCAGCTGACACCCGGCGGCGATTAGCTGCGCTCCCTCCGGGAGCGCAGCTGATCGCCTATGACGTACTATCCCGTCCATGGTCAGATTGTCACGGTTTTTAGGACGGGATAGTACGTCTAATGTCAGGAAGGGGTTAAGCCAATTCTCGAGGAACTGCTCAGGTTGTTGACCTTCCGACCTCTCTGGTAAACCGATAATGCGAATGTTGTTGTGTCGTAGCCTATTTTCCAGGTCATCCGCCTTCTGCCTCCAAGCATTTATAGAGCCAGACACCTTGGTTAATTTGGCCTCCATGGGTGGAAGAGTGTCCTCTAAGTTAGACACTCTCGTCTCCACCTCCGTAATGCGCCCCCTCATGGCCCGCATATCATGTCGGAGACGCCCCACCTCAGAGTGTACGTCCTCTATTTTTCTGGTCAAAGACGTTCTGGTCAGGGAAATGACCTGCATTAACTGCTCGGATACCTGCCTTAGAGTCAGATCCTCAGTGACGCCACTTTCCACACTATCAGAGGATGGACTTTTACGTTGATCTCAAGTTTTGGAGTTGTTCCTGAGAGAACGTGTATTATCAGAAGAGTCGGGCCTTGCAAATTTCTTTAACTTGTCTGCCATGCTTGACCCCCTTGAGCGATTCATGATCAATAACAATGTAGTATGGCAGGTTCAATAGCTATATAATAAGAAAGTCCCCTCATCCAGGAGTAGCAGCACCACTATTAGGTGATATATGATATGGATGTGCCTGTTATGCAAATGGCTGTAAAGAGTTCTCTTTATTCCAAACTAGCAGTGACGCAATGTGGCAATTTAACGACCACGTAACAGTGAGTTCCTCTCCTCCAGAAGCACTGCTGCAAATAATTATATATTATATCCTCCTGGCTCCGTATAGGGATACAAATGGCCACAGATAATTTATTAAAGTGATGTGCTAATTGCTGCAGTAAGATAGAGGCACCATATAAGTTCTGTGGGTCAGGCTGAGTTGCTGCGTCACGGCACTTATGGGGCAGCGGCAAGTGATCAGAGATCCCCAAGATGACGTGGGAGGCACAAGAATCAGGGGAAGCTAGATTGTTAGCAAGGGAGCGCAGGGCTCGTTTTTCAGAGTTCACACTGCGTCTCCCAATGGTACCTCCAGTAAAATGATTGCGCCTCTCCAACTGCTCCCCCGAGACTGAGATCCTCCTCTCGTGCGTCCTTCCTGTTGGACTGCACAGTAAAATGGCCGCCGCCTTCCCCAGGCCCTGCGTTCCCGCCGGCTTCTTCCTCAGCGTCCCGCTCACTGGGACCGCGCAGCGTGACCCCGAGTACTAGATGGCTCCTGGGAGCTGGGGAAGTGTGTCGGATGCCGTTGAGTACCAGTCAGAGAAAATGGGCACCAGGATGGGCTTCAGGATCCGAGGAGCTCTGCCACAGCGCGTCCTCCTCGCTTTACTACATCGCCAAGCCCCCAAAGTTAACCCCTTTATTATATATTGGGAATAAATTCTGCAGGGGGCTAAGGGTGGAGATTATTAGCCCACCCTCTGACACCGAGGGGAGGGACCTAGCAGGTTTAAGAACTGTGAGCTATGGGCAGACCCTATCTATTCTCCAGAAGCCAAGACGATGACGATCTAAGAAGGATCAAGGGACAGATCTGCCAAGGGAGCAGCGGCACACGTTTTGGGGGACTGTCCAGCAACTAAGATTCTCACCTGTGGATCGCAGCGCTCCCTGCCTAAACATGCAACCCACAAACTGGTAATATTGACCTCTAGCTAATACCTCTAAGCCTTGTATCATTATTGTTGTATTTTACTCTGACTGCAAATCCACTGTAATTCCGTTGTATAGCTTACTGTATATTTCTGGAATTATCTAGTGCGCCCTTAAGGCAATTAAACCATAAAATTAATCTTGCGCTGATGCTTTTACTCTGATCACGAATCTTAGAATACCCAGTGTGTAACAGGACACCCTCCCCGGTGGCCATTTGCTCTAGGTGAAGTTCCCTAACTGACCTGAGAGACAAAGGGGGCGCCGGAGAGCTCTGTCTGAGTAGTTACGTCACATTGGTGACGTGGAAGGACGGGGGTTGTCCTTCACAGAAGCACAGAAGTGTAACTAAAAACTGATCTCAAAATACTTTAAACTCTGTATACAGTGAGCACCCTAATGGTGCTGCGGGTAATATGTTCCTGTGCGAAAAGAATCAAAGAAAACTGTTCTGTGAAATTTTATATGCAAATAGTCTCATCAGATAGGAAGCGGAATTGAACTCTAGCGCCACCTATTGGATGTAGCAATCGTAAAAGTTAATATTGTTCCTTTAACGAGCCTTGCCACATGATAATAATTTTTATTTCTATAGCGCCAATCTATTCTGAAGCACTTTACAATTCTGCGGGAGCTTGAATAAACAATATGAGGCATTATAGAGTAACATATAATACACTGCTCAAAAAATAAAGGGAACACTAACACAACACAATGTAACTCCAAGTCAATCACACTTCTGTGAAATCTACCTCTCCAGAAACAAACATCAATTATGAATCAATTTCTCCTGCTGTTGTGCGAATGGAACAGACAACAGGTACAAATGATCAGCAATTAGCAAGACACCGCCTATAAAGGAGTGGTTCTGAAGGTGGGGACAACAGACCATTTCTCTATTCTCATCTTTTTTTTGGATGTTTTGGTCACTTTTGCATTTTATCATTGCTCTCCCCCCTAGAGGTACTATACAGTAGCATGAGGTGGTGTCTATGACCAACAGAAGTTGCTCAGGTAGTGCAGCTCATCCAGGATGGTACATCAATGCGAGCTGTGGCAATAAGGGTAGCTGTGTCTGTCAGCACAGTGTCCAGAGCATGGAGCAGAAACCAGGAGACAGGCCAGTACACCAGGAGACGTGGAAGGGGCTGTAGGAGGGCAACAACCCAGCACCAGGACCGCTACCTCCTGCTTTGTGCAAGGAGGAACAGGGAGCAGTGCCAGAGCACTGCAAAATGACATCCACCAGGCCACTAACATCCATGTGTCTGCTCAAACTGTCAGAAACAGACTCCACGATGGTGGTATGAGCGCCCGACGTCTACAAGTGGTGTTGTGCTTACAGCCCTACACCGTGCAGAGCAATTGGCATTTGTCAGAGAACACCAAGATTGGCAGATTTGACATTGGCACCGTGTTCTCTTCACAATGAGAGCAGGTTCACACTGTGCACATGTGACAGACGTGACAGAGTCTGGAGATGCTGTGGACAACGTTCTGCTGACTGCAACATCCTCCAGCATGATGGGTTTGGCAGTGGGTCAGTAATGGTGTGGGGAAGCATTTCTTTGGAAGGCCGCACAGCCCTCCATGTGCTCACGAGAGGAAGCCTGACTGCCATTAGGCACCGTGATGAGATTCTCAAACCCGTAGTGAGACCATATGCTGGTGGAGTGGGACTTCAGTTCCATCTGATGCATGACAATGCTAGGCCTAATGTGGCTGGAGTGTGTCAGCAGTTCCTGCATTATAAAGGCATTGATGCTATGGACTGGCTTGCCCGTTTACCAGACCTGAATCCAATCGAGCACATCTGGGACATCATGTCTTATTCTATCCACCAACACAAAATTGCACCACAAACTGTCCAGGAGTTGACTGATGCTTTAATCCAGGTCTGGGAAGAGATCCCTCAGAAGAACACCCACCGCCTCAACAGAATTGCCCAGGCGTTATAGGTAGGTCATACACGTCCGTGAAGTCCACACACACAACTGGGCATCATTTCCTTGTCTTGAGGCATTTCCACTGAAGTTGGATCAGCCTGTAATTTGATTTTCCACTTTGATTTTGAGTATCATTCTAAATCCAGACCTCCATGGGATATTAATTTTGATTTACATTGGTCATTTTTATGTTCTATTGTTCCCACTGCATTCCACTACGTAATGAATAAAGATTTGCAACTGGAATATTTAATTCAGTGATATCTAGGATGTGGGATTTTAGCATTCCTGTTATTTTTTTGAGCAGTGTAATTCAACACATATCAAGAGGAGTGAGGCCCTGCTCGCAAGCTTACAATCTATCAACACATGACGTATTTAAAGGGAACCTGTAATATAAAAAACACACTATTAACCTGCAGATATGGGATTAATCTGCAGGTTAATAGTGCCGTGAAGTTGCCCTGTGCCCACATTGGGAGTCTCACTGCCAGGAAGTAATGAACGTTATTCCTTCTGGCAGCCTCGGCTTTCAGTCATAAAGGTTGGTCGGCCGGCTTCAGTCACCCACCCTATAACTGAAAGCCCAAGGCTGTCCAGAGGAATAACGTTCATTTCTTCCCATCATGCTTTTAAATAAAAAGGAATAAATGCTTAATTTCTCATGTAGTGCTGCTGTAGATTAATTCACATGTTCCCAATTTTCAGACTGATTGATGAGATCCTTCTAAGGCAAAGTTCACATGACAGTATAAAAAAACTTGGCGATGCTGAAGTTAGTTTCTTTTTCGGCAGTTTCTATTTTTATGGTTTTTACAGGTTTAACAATAAAAATCACACTAACAAAACCCAAGGCAGCGAGGAACCCTGATGTGAGTACACTTAAACGCAGCTACAAAAATTAGAAAACTGGCACAAAAATAATCCTGAAAGAACCCATTTAGGCCAGGCTGGAGGGACCTGGGTTTGATGCACGGCATCACTATCTGTGTGTCTGCATTGTGAGATCAGTGGACCAAAGTCATTTAACCCTTTCAATAACGTCCTTCTGTGCCCACTTTCAGGATTATTTCTGTGCCAGTTTTATAATTTTTGTAGCTGCTTTTAAGTGTATTCACATGAGGGCACCTCGCTGCGTTGGGTTTTATTATTGTGGTTTTTGTTGTTAAACCTGTAAAAAAAACACAAAAAAATTAATTTCAGAATAAGAAACCAACGTCAGCTATGTTTCTCATCCCTGTAAACAGATTTGGTTGAAAATAGTTTATCAACAATCAGTCCTCATAAACATACACTGCACTGCAACCCAGCGGAGGCTCAGACGCAGGCGAGGCTCAGACCAGAGGAGGCTCAGACGCAGCGGAGGCCGAGACCCAGCAGAGGCACAGACCCAGCGGAGGCACAGACCCAGCGGAGGCTGAGACCCAGCGGAGGCTCAGACGCAGCGGAGGCACAGACCAGCGGAGGCTGAGACCCAGCGGAGGCCAGACCCAGCGGAGGCTGAGACCCAGCGGAGGCTCAGACGCAGCAGAGGCACAGACCCAGCGGAGGCTCAGACGCAGCGGAGGCTGAGACCCTGCAGAGGCCCAGACCCAGCGGAGGCTCAGAACTCTGCGGAGGCCCAGACCCAGTGGAGGCCCAGACCCTGCGGAGGCCCAGACACAGCAGAGGCTCAGACCCTGCAGAGGCCAAGACCCAGCGGAGGCTCAGACACTGCGGAGGCTCAGACCCTGCGGAGGCCCAGACCCAGCGGAGGCTCAGACCCTGCGGAGCCAGACCCAGCGAAGGCCCAAACCCAGACGAGGCCCAGACCGTGCGGAGGCCCAAACCAGCGGAGGCCCAGACCCAGACGAGGCCCAAACGCAGCGGAGGCTCAGACCCTGCGGAGGCCCAAACCCAGCAGAGGTCCAGACCTAGCAGAGGCTCAGACCCAGACGAGGCCCAGACCCTGTGGAGGCCCAAATCCAGCAGAGGCCCAGACCCATACCTAGCGGAGGCTCAGCCCCAGCAGAGGCCCAGACCCAACGGAGGCTCAGACCAAGCAGAGGCCCAGACCCAGCAGAGGCCCAAACCTGTGGAGGCCAGCTGAAGCTGAGACCCTGCGGAGGTCCAAACCCAGCAGCCCAGACCTAGCGGAGGCTCAGACCTAGCGGAGGCTCAGACTAGCGGAGGCTCAGACCCTGCGGAGACACAGAACAGCAGAGGCTCAGACCCAGCAGAGGTCCAGACCAGCGGAGGCTCAGACCCAGCAGAGGTCCAGACCCAGCGGAGGCCAGACCTAGCGGAGGCTCAGACCCAGCAGAGGCCCAGACCCAGCAGAGCCAGACCAGCAGAGGCCAGACCCAGCAGAGGCCCAGACCCAGCGGAGGCTCAGACCTAGCGGAGGCCCAAACCCATCACACATGAAGCACACGCCATGAGAGTACAGCACAGCAATTAGTGCCCAGGTACCAGGCACAGGCAGGCAGCAGTCTCCGCCCCCTCCTCATTGTAGCCACTTAGGGAAGCACAGAGCACATCCTGGAAGCAGGACAAGCATCAGTATCCCTGGGTTGCCTCACTGCACGATGACCGTGGCTGCTCATGGTTGTCCTGCACAGCTCTGGTTCTGACAGCCACCTGAACTGTTCACACACTGGATGCGAAACGAGGAACGCTGGGATCATTGATGACTGTCAGAAGCAGCGCCACCTACCGATGTCTGTGTGGCTCTGCATCTCCCACCCTCCACAGTAGTGGTGACGTCACAGGCTGGTGGCGATGGCTGAGACGGGCCCTGGGCGATCTCTGGGCGCATATTCCCCTGTAGACTACATGAGCATCACCAGCTTTCCCCGTCTGCCAGAGGAGGAGACCGGGGGAGAGCCTGTGCCGAGGTCGGGGGAGGATGATACTTTCCTGGGGGAGCATGACTCGGGTAACCTGCTGTGTAATAAATATTGTGTACAGGTAGAGCAGGCGTGCATGTGTTCTCTGCGCTGTACAGTGTCCATCGTCACCCCATGTATACAGTGCATGCTCACTGCATGGACGCTCAGCTCATTTCTCCATCACATGTACCAACGTGTATATGTCTGTATCATTCGCGTCTCCTCACCACATCTATCAGTGTACATCACCCCCTCATTACACGTACCGGTGTACATCACCCCCTCGCTACACGTACCGGTGTACATCACCCCCTCACTACATCGTACCGGTGTACATCACCCCCTCACCACATCTATCAGTGTACATCACCCCCTCATTACACGTACCGGTGTACATCACCCCCTCATTACACGTACCGGTGTACATCACCCCTCACTACACGTACCGTGTACATCACCCCCTCACTACACTACAGTGTACATCACCCCCTCATTACACGTACCGGTGTACATCACCCCCTCACTACACGTACCGGTGTACATCACCCCCTCACCACATCTATCAGTGTACATCACCCCCTCATTACACGTACCGGTGTACATCACCCCCTCACTACACGTACCGGTGTACATCACCCCCTCACCACATCTATCAGTGTACATCACCCCCTCATTACACGTACCGGTGTACATCACCCCCTCACTACACGTACCGGTGTACATCACCCCCTCACCACATCTATCAGTGTACATCACCCCCTCATTACACGTACCGGTGTACATCACCCCCTCGCTACACGTACCGGTGTACATCACCCCCTCATTACACGTACGGTGTACATCACCCCCTCACTACACGTACCGGTGTACATCACCCCTCACCACATCTATCGTGTACATCACCCCCTCATTACACGTACCGGTGTACATCACCCCCTCACCACATCTATCAGTGTACATCACCCCCTCCATACACGTACCGGTGTACATCACCCCCTCACTACACGTACCGGTGTACATCACCCCCTCATTACACGTACCGGTGTACATCACCCCCTCATTACACGTACCGGTGTACATCACCCCCTCACTACACGTACCGGGGGGTTTTCAAACACCCCCTCACCAAAATCAAACAAATGTTTCATTCCCCCCCCTCATTTCACTTTTCCCCCGGGGTACAAACAAACCCCCCCTCCTACCTTAAACCCCCCAACCAAGGGGTACAAACAAACCCCCTCATTACACGTACCCCGGTTTTAACCCCCCCCTCCTACACTTTCCGGTGTAAAATCAAACCCCCTCAACCACAATCCCCCCCATCAGTGGGGTTTCAAAACATCACATTCCTCCCCCCTCAAACAACGTAACCCCGGTTTTTAAAATCCCCCTCCCCCTTTCCTACCCCCCTAAACCGGTGTACATCCCCCCCCCCTCATTTCACGTAAAACCCGGGGTAAAATCACCCCCACACTTTACACACCCCCCCTTTCCGGGTGTTACATCAAACCCCCTCACAAAAACGTACCCGGTGGGACACACCCCCTCCAAAAAACCCCTTTTCCCCGTGTAAAAT
>JARQOD010013685.1:0-14285 GCA_033576555.1 Oophaga sylvatica
TAATCACGCGAAAACGACACTCCTAAAAATAAATATTATAAACTCTGAATAAAACTAAAAAAAGAAGTCATAATGACACAAAAAAAACAGAATATAAAATCCCAATGCAAAATTTTGGGCCATATCATAATTGCCCCCAACATGAGAAACAACACTCATGCAAATAAAAATATATAAACTCTGAATAAAATATAAGAGAGAGTCAAATGACAAAAATATAAAAAGAAAAAATCCCATATGAAAAAATGTCCAAACATAAATGACCCCGTAACACTGCGAAACAGACACTCACTACAAATAAATAATATAAACCGAATAAAACTAAAGAGGCCCAATGATACAATATAAACTGAATATAAAACCCCAATGCAAAATTGGCCAATACATAAATGACCCGTAATCACTGCAGAAACAGACACTCCTAGCAAATAAAAATATAAAACTCTGAAAAAACAAAATGAAGTCAAATACAAAATAAAACTAAAAAAAAAATCCCTGAGAGAAAACAAATTTAAAAAACACCGCCATATCTGCTGGAAATTCCCCAAACTTTTTCTTTCTGAGAGAACACCAAAACCGGGTGTACGCCATTTGTAGAGTTTTTGGGGTTTCACAATTAGTTAAATGTTTGAAATGTCTTTGACTGTATTTATTACAATAAAATCTTGAAACCCTTTGTTTTTACAATCCCATGTCATTTTTTTTTTTTAAAAACTAGGAAAGTCATAAACAGGAAACATATTTTTCCGTATCATTTTTGTCATAAACGTCATACACTAATAATGCCCCATCCTACCTGTATTCTCACATAAAACAACACTATGATAGCAACGATAACAAAACATGAACCCCAACATGTTGAGATTTAATCAATTACGTCAAAGAGCTGGGGGGGCATCATGTCACAGGCTCCCATGGGAAACAAATAGTTTTTTTTTAATTACAGACTAGCAGTACACAGAGATGACTTGCACAGGAATTCACCCTACTTTTTTAACAGTTTCTGACTAATTTCATATACATTTTATCACCGTGACCACTTCATAATGTGACCTCCCCCTTGACTTCCCACACAATAGACTGATCTCTGTACAAAACACTAGTAAACTTATCCTTCTATACACAATACAGTGGAAAATTACTATATGTACATTCAACAACTGAATTACTATATCTAAATAGCATCGCCCCTTCCCTCACAATTGTACTTACAGATATCATAACACACCACAATGGTAGTACACTTCTGCTAATACGTAACCTACTTTAACTGATCAAACACTTGAATTACCATACTTGTGACCTTCACACAATTGACTTTACAGGTCATGGCCCCGGACATTCTTCCCTGTGTCATCCTGCTAAAAGATACATCTCCAAAACTTTTCTTAAATTTTTTAAATGGGAAAACTAGCTGTCTTCACATACTTTTTACTGTTTTTACATACATATAAAACAAACTGAAATCTGTATTTCACTAAACTCCTTATACATTTACGATGTATTTAAATCTCTCCCACAAAAAAGACCCTTATAAAAATCAAGATTCGCCTTGATACAATTTTCCCACAGTCTGATCAAATCCCACAAGACGATGGATAAAATATAAATAGGACAAATAAATTCATGAATCACTTTGATTGAAATTCCCACGAAGGAATTTCTATATGGGCAAACGGGGGATGTTCTGAAAGGGAAAATTATGTTTAAGCCAAGTTTTATAACACATTCGCCGACCTCATACGTGCTATTAATGAGAGAATTGATATTTTGAAGATTCCCCCCGACGGAAAATTTTAAACTGCGCTATGACGAAGTGAGGAGGGGTGTTTTCCCTACGGGTTCCCCCACGATACAGTTTGCCCCGGGTCAGAAATTGGGGGAATTTTAGGCCTCCCCATACATCGAGGCGCATGATAATAACCAGCCTGAGCGAAGAAGATTTTGCCGATATAAAAGCTGGTTTTTATACATTATTTATTACAGCGACATCATCCAGCACCAGCTTGTGGGGGGCAGCTACGTACAACTTCTGAGAACGGCGCAAATAAGCGGCAAGAGCGGTGAAATTACCACGCTTCAAAACACACGACCCGATTTCGTGCCCTTTGCAAGCATCATTTTGATTCTGTAACAATCTCCATCTTATCGACCAGGGCACTCCCCTTTAAATTCAAGTACGAAAGTGTATTGTGAGACTACATTTCCCGGGAAGAGACGCGTTTTAGCACGCTAGAAAATGGTGGCTCAGGGGGCCGTCCCGGGGACCCAGCTGTTTATGCCCGCTACTATATTGCACAGTCAGGGCAAGGATTAGAGGGTTCAGCGGGAGCGAGTACATTTTGGGAGGGGTTTCTGGCGGGGGATAATTAAAGGCTTATTTCGGCGTGCTGTACCGCTTTTCAGAAGAGGCTTAGAATTGGTAAAACCACACGGAAGAGGGCGTCAAAAACATTGCTAAAGACGCCGTCACATCTGTCTCGTCAGCGCTTATGAATCGTATAAATACACAGCCCGAGCAAGGTGGCGCGGGTCTAGTTTAGTCGCTAAAAAACCGCATAAAGAAAGCGTCGCTCATGCCCCGCTTTACCCCCGATCCTCATGAATAAAAAAACCAACCAAGCGTCGACCCCGTCAGAACAAAAGTGAGCCGTACTGCTGAGGACATCTTCTGATCAGCATGGTTTTCCCCTGCACGATGCTTCGTAGAGTGCGCTAAATCTGGTACTGGATAATTTTTGACATAAAAACCCCCGACACAGACGAGTATAGAGGGAAAACCCTATTTTTAGAAGTTCAGCACGTTTTCCGCTCTGACGGATAATGCCCCGCGGAATTTTTCATATCGGTAGCGGGGATTTTATTACACCTGAATAACACCCTGCGTACATAAATTGTCGCATTGTCAAGCAGGATAATTCGAATATCGCCGATGCGCACGTGTAGCGCTCCATAAAATATCCTCTAGCTACTCTCTTTAATCAGGTCTATTAAATCTGGGGGGCCGAGTTATCTCACAATCGGACAATCTCTACAGCTATAGAGCGTACATAGAGACTCTCTTAAATTACAGTTCACAGACGCTGTCCTCGCAATTTTATGCCGGTTTGTTCTATAAAGACACAGCTGGTCACCATAATGACCGAAGCTTGGATGGCCAAAATGCTGGATTTATTAAAAGAGCCGCTGCAACCCACCGCCCAAACCCCTGGACCTTTATTGGTCCAATTTTTGGTGATATATTTAATCAACCAAAGCAATATTGAACGGCTCGATTTTAAAGGTTAAGCTAACGAGAAATAAGGACGCTTTCTGCCTCATGTCGGTTTGAGGCCAAATCCGCTGAAAGTGCAAATCATGCAAGCCGCTCTCTTTGTAAAGAGAGTACAAGTGTCCCCAGCGGTCCGAATAGCCACACCCAAAGCCCTCTTGGCAGCGACAGCCAAGTACGCTATTGACCGGACATGCATGAAAGTGTACAGTATAGCCGCTGGAACACGGATCACGAACCACGAGAATCTTTTTCCTAGCCAGATACCGAAAACTGTTATATTGGGTTTTATAGATAATGAAGCACTTAGCTGGTCTTACGCCAGAAATCCCCTGTTCTTCCATCACTACAACGCAACCACCAGCCCTCTACCTGGACGGGCAACAGATCCCTGCGAGGCCCTTTTAACCCTAACTTTAATGACTACTTAGCCGTCAGAGAGTATATGGCTCTCGCCCATATATCCTGCAAGCAGAAAGCTGATTGTGCCATGGCCCTGGATCGTGAAGAGTTTATGTCCGGATTTACTCTGTTTTGGTTTGATTTATCAGCTGATCAGGAAACCCCGGCAGCCATTTCTCCCTCATTAAAACAGTAACCTTCGTGCTGAAGTCCGGTTTGCTCTACCGACACCCCACAACGATAAACATGCTTTTTTTTGCAATCAACCCGGCCATTCTGGAAATTAATAATAGAAGAGAGATCTTTACGATTTTAATTAGTGATGGATAGTCTACAACTCACGACCATACTGAAGGGGGATAGCTTTACAGAGCGAGTGTTTGGCGGTGTGTTTCCGTGTGATTTTCTTTCCCCACCACAACGGTAAATCAACGGCCTGTCGGATTCATCGTAAATACAGACCCTGCACACCAACCAGGCCGCCACTGGATATTAATCGTCCTCTGTGACGATAAGAACGCCATATTTTGTTAGCTACGGATTATGTGCTGACAATCTATCTTTCCGAGCGAGTTTGTGACTTTCCTGAACAAGAATTGTGAGACTTATTATTATCAAGGCAGCCAAACCCAAAAGACACGTATAGTACGTCTGTGGTCACTACTGTTGTACTTTTTACATTTTTTAGCTTGGAACATGCCGTTCAGTAAGATATTGGAGCACTTTTCTGCTGATAAACTACGTAATGATACAATTGTGAGAAATTTTATTGCTGAGAGAAAATAAAATTTTAAAACATCGCACTATATCTGCTGGAATATTCACCAAACTTGTGCATGTTTTAGAGGAAACACCATAACCGGGCTGTTATCGCCATTTGTAGAGTCGTTTGGTGTCACAATTATTTCAATGCTTGAAATGTCTTTGAGATGTATTTATTACAATAAAATCTTGTAACCTTGTTTTTTACAATACCATGTCATTGCTTTTTTTTAAATCATGAGGTACGTCAGTAAACTATGGAAACATATTTTTCCGTAAACATCTTTGTACATAAACATCATACACTAAGTAAAGTCCACATTCCATGCCTGTATTCTCATATGAAACAATCCCCTAGATAGCATACGATAACAAAACATGAACACAACTTGTTGAGATTTAATCAATTACTGTCAAAGAGCTGGAGGGCATCTGTCACAGGCACCCAGGGGCAACAAATAGTTTTATTTTAATTACAGACTAGCATACACAGAGAGACTTGCACAGAGAATTCACCTTAAATGTTTAAAACAGTTTCTGACTAATTTCATATACATATTACACCGTGCCACTTCATAATGTGACCTCGCCTTGACTTCCACACACAATAGCTGATCTCTGTACATACACTAGTAAACTAAAATCCCTTCTATACACAATACAGTGGTAATTAGTATATGTACATTCTAACAACTGAATTACTAAATCTAAATAGCATCGTCCTTCTCACAATTGTACTTACAGGGGATGTCAGGTCATGTCATCAATGCTTCACTCCATCCTATGGTGCAGTAAAGATGTATATCTTTGTACCGTGTTAGCCAGTAGATAGAAAAATATTTAGACTTCTAACACAACACAAGACCTCGTACAACCCCGTGCTAATAAGTAAGCTATCTTTAACAAACCCTGCCCAAAATTCGCTCTTTAATTATGTAGCCTATGTACTTGTTAATTTTCCAATATAGCTGAGAAAGTCCCAATGTGTCAGTCCTACTAAAAGATACATTTACTGTTTTTACATACATATAAAACAAGTCTTTTATACTGGATAATACTATAGAATAATCTCCTTTTAGTCTGTACAATAATTCCCAGCAAGTGAAGCAGCCAGTCACATAGGGGTTTAATGGCAGTCTAGAAAAAAAAGGCTATCTTTACATACATTTACTGGGTCTTTTATACAGATCCTGCAGAAATGAGTAAAACTTCTTTATACTGGAGTCTGTATTTCCTCCAAACTTTTACATACATATAAAACAAGCCTTATATACTGAATAATACTATAGAATAAAACCTTTTAGTCTGTACACACTCTCTGCTAGAAAATACCTTTACATTTACTGGCTCATTAATTCATAAACTTATATACTGGAGTCTTATTTCACTAAAAATCCTTATATACTGAAGTCTGTATTTCACTAAAACACCACAGACTAATCAAATCCACTGGATAAAATAAAAAATAGAGACGAATAAATTCATGAATCACTTTGATTAATTCACAAAATTCACCAGCTCAGATTTCCCAGGCACATCAAAACCCAGGGAGACGGATTAAATGATAGGGGGGGGCGTGACGACCTGTCATTTGGAGTTTGACGAATACTGGTGCCCTAAACTACTATGTCCTAGCACCAAAAACCCACCATGGTCATGATTTCCTTAATTGTCTGCCTTACTTGTCTCTAAACTTTTCTGTTTTGTTTGCAGAAATATTCCTGATTTTTCTGTGTATCTGTGTATATTGTCCAACCAAGCGAGGAATGTGTCTAGTCAAGTGATACCATACTGCACAAGGGCTGTCAGAACAGTACAGAGGGGGTGACATATTAAAAAAAAAACCGAGCCTTGCCCTGGTCCGATCTAAACGTCAAAGAAATAATTCACAGCTACTCAAAGTCGCTGCCTACCCTATGGTCCGAGTCCAGGGTCTGGTAATGTGACTAACAGGATATAAAAAAGGATTGTGGCATGCTTTCCCCTTCTGCATATAAATTGTACATTTTGGCCAAAAGTTTTGAGAATACACAAAAATTATATTTTCACAGACGCTGCCCCTGGTTTTTTAAAAAGTGTTTGACAGATTTTTTTCACAGACAGAAATATAATTGCAAAAAATATGATAAAAAAAGCTTTTTTGACAGTTAGAATGAGTTTAATGCACAAGTCAAAGAGTGTTGATCCCCTTCAACCCGCAATTTTTTTCCCTGGAGCTCTCAATCAACTTCTGGACCAAAACCTACTGATGCGGCCCCCTTCTTTGCACAACAAGCTTTTTTTTTTGTCAGAATTTTTTAGGTTTTTTTTTTCCAACACCACTCTTTGATGATTGAACCCAAGTTTCCCGGAAAAAACCGGGGATTTAGAGGACCCCAAAATTTTTTTTTTCCCTGAGACATAAAAATTTTTTTAATGGAAAAGGTGTATTGCGGAAAAAAGGGCAGTTTGTTTTTTCCCAAAAACTTTTCCTTGGAGGGTTTGGGAGAAGTTCCGGAGGACTTTTCCCCGTAACCATTCCAAAACTGGCTGTGTTTTTTTTTTTTAGGCAAACTGGGTTGGAGACCGTTTTCCCTTGGGGAAAACAAACCCCACAAATGAATGGTTTTTAGGGGTTTTAAATTGGCAGGAACAAACTGGGGTAAAACGTCACCCCTTTTTCTTCTTTTTTAAAGGGGACGAGGAGTGCAAAAAAAGGAAAAACCGGGAGTTTAAATCCCCTTAAATAGATTGCAATCCCTGCTAAAACCCCAAAACTAGGGCAGGGCCGTGGACGTTTTTCCCACTTTGGGGCCTAAACCCCCCCGTCAAAAAAAAGCCTGGGAAACCTAAACCCAAAACCTAAAATAAAAAATAGGGGGGGGAAAGCCCCCAAAAATGGGCCCCCCAGCAAACCCCCCCCCCCCCAAAGGAAAAGGCCCCCCAAACATTAAAAGGCGGGTTTGCCCCCAAAGGGAAAAACCCCACACCCCCCCAAAAAAAAGTAAGGGGCCAAAAAGCGGGGCCCCCCCAAAAAATATCCTTTGAAAAGGAAAAGGGAAAGGGGACTTACCCGCCCCCAAAAACAGAAAAAAAACCCTGAAAAAAAAAAAAAACCAACTCTAAATAATTTTCCAAAAAATCCCCCTGAAGGGTCACAAACCGAACCCCCCCTACCCCCTAAAAAAAAATTCTTCCCCTGGGGGTAAAAAAAAAAAAAAACCCAAAAAAACAAAACCACTGGGAAAAAAAAACTGGGAAAAAGCAAAAGTACAAAACCAAAAAGTGGCGGAAATAAAAAGGGAGGGGGAAAAAAACCCCCGGGGGGGGGGAACCCCGAAGGCCCCACAGAAAATTCAAAAGGGAAAAAAAAAAAAAAATTAAACCCCCAAAAAAAAAAAAAAAAATTTTTTCCTTTATCTTGATGGCCGGAGAAATGGGGGCCCCCAACCCCCGGACCCCCAGGCCCAAAGGGGCCCCCCCATTTTAAGGGGAAAACCCCCCCGGAAAAAAAAGGGGGATTTTCCCCCCCCCCCCGGGAACCCCATTAAAAAAAATTGGGGTTTTACCGGCCCCAACCCCTAAAAAAGGGAAAATAAACCCCCCCTTATTTAAAAAAGACCCCCCCCAATTTTTGGGTTTCCCCTTTTTATTTTTTCCCATTTTCCCCCACAAATCCTCAAAAATAAAAAACCCCGCCCAAAAAATTTAAAAAACCAAAAACCCGGGAGGAAAAAAAGGCCCCTCTGCTCAAAAAAAAAAACCTCACCTCCCAAAAACCCCCCTTCAAACAAACCCCCCTTTTAACCCCCCCCCCGCCCCCCCCCCTTGAGGAAAAGGGGTCACCGAACCCTCATTTGACAACCAGGCCCGGGCCCGGGATTCTATTATACGCACGGATAAGTCCCTACATGGATTTTCCGAACAACACCCAAGGAAAGTCTTTTCCCGACCATAACCCCCCTCCATTTAACCAAATACTGGAGTCCTTCCCCAAAAAAAACGAAATCCCAAATTTTTTTCAACCCCATACCCCAAATTTCCCTCCCAAAAAAAAAAAGGGGCAGGAAGGGGAACAGCAAACAGGAACCACGGGGTCAACAAACCCTTCAAAAAGGACTTGTGGAACAAAGTTATTTGGGTCTTAAATGCCCTGGGAAAAAGCAAAAGAAAAAAACGGATTAATAATCTCCCAAGATCTTTTTAAAAGGCCCCAATTTAACCAAAGGGTTAAATTTAGGAGATGCTACCTCATAGGGAAAATTTTTTGAGGGCAACCAACCAAGTCCCCCACTTTAAAAACCGGGGGGAAACCCCAGTCCTATTGGGTTTAGAAAACCGCGGGGGCCTTCTCCTGAGAGGGGGGACAAACCTCTCCACTACCTGGCCCCCAAATCTGCTGAAATACGCTCAACAACAAAAGTAAAACACCGGGACAGACAGAAGCCCCCTCGCCCCTGAAGAAAATCGGGGGGGAAACCCCAAATTTAAACAAAAAAACGAGACTTAAAAGGGCAGAGCAGCCCTATTTTTAAAGAAAAACCAGCCAAAGGCAAAAAGAGCCCCAAATCATCCTGATCGGGCAAAACAAAAAGGGATCTTAGATAATCTCCAATGTTTTGGTTTGTTCTCTCATTTGACCATTGGTTTTGGGGGATGAAATGCCGAGGAAAAGACCTTGAACACCCAGTTTAAAAAACAAAAATCCTCCAAAACCCGGGAAACAAACTGACTCCTCGGTCAACACAAGGGTTCTCGGGAAGGGCCGGAAAACGAACCACGTGCTAAAAGGAAAAACCAAAACCAATTCAGGGGAAAAGGCAACTTGGGTTTAATGGCACAAGATGTATCTTTTTGGAAAACCTATCACAAATTACCCAAGGGTGGTTTTCCCTCAAAAACCCAGGAAGATGGGAAATAAAACCATAAAATATGGGTCCATGGTTCTTGGGCACCCGGGAATGGGATCAACAAAAACCCCTAGAGCGAGAAACAAGGGTTTGGGGCGAAGCCAAATTTCCCCCAGGAAGGGACAAATTTCCCTACATCGCGAGACAAGGTAACCCCCCAAAAAGGAAACCCACTAAAACCCAAATCTCTTGGGACCAAAAATTTTCCCGGGGTCCCCCAAAAAGCGGAAAAATGAAACCCCAGACATACACTTTTTTTTTTCCATTGGCCCACAAACAATTTTTCCAAAAGGGCAGCGCTCGGGCCCCTCCTTTCCCGACACCCCCCCAGAGCAAGTCCAAATTGGGCGAGTTGGCGAAAAAAACTACACCCTCCTTCAAAATAACAGAGGGATCAAAATAGCTCAGGGGAGTCCGCAAGGAAACTCCTCGGAGGGGATCCGCCTTAACATTTTAGTGCCAGGAAGAAAGGAAACCACAAAAATTTAAAATTGTGAAAAAAAAAAGGGCCCCCCTGGCCTGTCCTTTGGGTTAGTCGGGGTTTGGCCCGATTCCAGAAAAACCAGAAATTTTTATGGTCCGTAAGAACCCCCACCCGAGTTTGGCTCCCCCCCACCAGTGTCTCCACTCTTTTAAAAGCCCACTTCATGGGCCAATTTTTTAAACCCCCATTACCCACGTCCCTAATTTTCGTTTTGTAGGAGAAAAATTTTTGAGAGAAAAAGGGACAAAAGGGGTTCCCCTTTTGAGGGCTCCCGGGTCTTTTTTTGGGGCAAAAAGGCACCTGCCCCCAATTTCCGAGGCATCAACCCCACCTGAAATGGGGAAGAAAAAATCAGCTGCCGTAGAACAGGGGCAGAAATGAATCCCCTGCTTTAATTTCCCCGAAAAAGCAAAGACTGCCCCCAGGGGGCCAATTCACCACATCAGAAAACCCCTTTTTTGGTCAAATCATTTAAAGGGTTTTAAAAATAACCGAGAAATTACCAAAAAAATTTACGATAAAAAAAAGGGGGAAAAACCCCAAAAAACTCTGAAGGGCCCTTTTAAAGAAGTAGGTTTTTTGGGGGGGGCCAATCAAGATGGCCTGAACCTTGACCGGGGCCATTTCATTTAAAAGATGGGGGGCAAAATTTAATCCCAGAAATGAGTTTTTCTGTACGCCCCCAAAAGGAAAACTTTTAAACCCTTCCATACAACATTCTCTCCCCAAAATCTGGAAAACAGTCGAACTTGTTTCACATGAGAATCCCCCGCAAAGAAAAAATCAAGATATCCATCCCAAAAAAAAAAATCAGAAACTTGCCACAAAATCCCCTGAAAAGTCATTCAGGGAAAGGAAATGGAAGACGGAAGGCAATTTTGGGAGCCCAAAGGGGGACCCCAAAAGGGGGCCCAAAATTTCCCCCCGGGGGGGTTTAAAAGCCGTCTTCCAACAATTTCCCCCTGCTTAATGCGAAAAGGTTTTTAAAGCCCCCCCCCCGAGGTCAAACTTGGGAAACCAAAATAGCTTTTTCCAAAACCCCGGGAAAAAAGGTCAAAATCAAGGGGGAAAAGGGTATTTTATTTTTCCCCCGTAATATTTTTTTAAAAGCGATAAAAAAATACAAAGGCCCTTTAAAAACCATCTTTTTTTGGCCCCCCAAAAAAAAAAAAAAACCGGCACCTTTAAAGGGGGGAAAAAGGATGGTCCCCGATATGACCCCTTTTCCAATGATTCCTTGTATAAGACCCCCAAGCGTCATTTCAGGTACAGACAAGTTAAAAAGGCGACCCTTTTGGGAAATTTCTACCTGGCACTAAATTTAATAGCGCAGTCATAGCTCCTATGGGGAGGTAAGGATGCAGATTTACCCTTTTGCTAACCCCATCAGAAAAATCAAACAAAAAGTCAAAACATCCCCAGCCGGGGGGGAAAGGCCAAAAAAAAAGGAGTTTTGGTATTAACCATTTGGGACCCCAACTGGTTTTAAAAACACAGATTTCCAAAACCAAAAAAAGGATTATGAACTGTAACCAAGGGGAAAACCCCGCAAATATAATGTTTAAGCAGATTATATAGAACCAAAAATTTTCAGCACCCCCTGGATCAGGTTTAACCCTCATTATCACCTGAGTAAAAACTGGGGTTTATTCTCACCAAAAGGGGGAAAAAATCGATCCCCATAAAGGAATAACTTCTGGGGGGACCAAGGAAACCCACAACTTTTAAGCAAAATCATAACCAAAAGGTTTTAATACTGCTCCAGAATAAAACAAAAAGCCTGAGCAAAAAATGAGGACAAAGAGCATATCAGAGTGACAGTTAATAAAAACTTAGTCTGAACACTACCCAAGAAAACTGAGCGTCCCAAAATGTTTTCCCCCGCTTGGGGCAGATTTGAAAAATGGGCATGAAGGCATCACCACAGTAAAACAAACCCATTGCCCCTTTCGAAACCCCAATGATGCTTTTCCCCAGACACCCCCATCCCACGCATGGGCTCAGCATTTTCTAAACAAGGCAACACCACTCCCCCGCATACTTCCCCCCGCTCAAGCAAAGGGCTGCCCAATTTTTAAAATCGCAAAATGACATAGAATCATTGAAAACCAAAGGGGGGCGGGGAATCCCACCATAACACCCTTTTAACTTTATCCGCAGACCCTTTTCCGGAAAAGGGGCCCGCCAAAGCGTCGTCTTTCCCTTTTGGTCAGGATTTCCCCCACCACAAAAATCTCGACAGTAAAAACCACGTAAATTAAGCCCCTAAAAAAAAGCCAAAAAGGGGCTTTTCAGCTTAAATCATGACATTGGGCCCCATCGAAACAAAAACCCCCCAAACCCCTAAAAAAAATGCATAAAACATCACTAAAAAAGGGACCCCCCGGTATCGGGAAAAACCCCAAATTTCCTGGGGTCGGGGGCCCGGAGAGAGATGACAATTTAACCCCTGCTCCCGCTCCCTTTTCCCTTTGAGGACTTAGTTTTTAAAGGGCAAGAAAAAAATTTACAATTATTTTTAAAATTTCCCTAAAAACTTAGCCGACCCCCTAAAAACAAATCTAAAAAGGGGATCCTGGGGTTTCCCAAACAACGGGGCAACCAGCAAGATATCAGCAATACCCCTGAACCTCAGGGGCAAGCTGACCCACACGCCAGACAACTGTCCCAAACTCCATTGGGAAAAAAGATCCTCCCCAGAAACCCAGAGATACAGGGGGAAAAAAAAAAAAAAAATTGCAACAAACAGAAAAATATCTCTGACAACTTTTTTTCCTTTTAAAATTTTTTTTTCCCTTTTTGTGGTTTTCCATAAATTTTTATGGCCGGTGATACTGTTAAGGTTTTCGGTAGCTGAAAAGGGGTGCAAAGGGAAAAAAGGAAAACCCAGAGCAGGGTTTGGGAAACTTTTGGGTTTGAGTACCCTGACTTAAAACCCCCGCAACTAGAGGGAGCCCTGGAACTTTCCTACGTTTGGGCCCCAAAGCCTCGTCACAGCCTGAGAAAAAAAACTACACCTAAAATAGAAAAAGGAAAGCTATCTGCCCCCCAGCAGAACCCCCAAAGAATTTAAAAAAAAGCCCCCAAACATGTAATGGCGGTTGAAAAAAGGAAATACGACACAGAAAAAAAATATAAAGGGGCAAACCGCTGGGGGGGCCCAAAATATCTAAATAGAAAAGGACAGGAAAGGGGGACTTACTGGGAATCCAGAAAAACCCGAAAAACACCCAAAACCCACTAAATTTTTTAAAAACCCTGAGATCACACACCCCTACCACCTTTTAAAATTTGTTTCCGGGGGAAAAAAAAAAACAAAACAGCAAAACCCCCTGTAAAAAAAAAAACTGGAAAAAGCAAAAGTACAAAACCAGTGGCCCGGGCTAAACTGAGAGAGCAAAAGCCCCCGGAGGGGACCCCCGAAGGCCTCTACAGAAGTGCAGGACAAAAAAGCAAAAATAAGCAAAAACCCCAAAAAAGAAATTGGGCTTATCTTAAAGCGGGGGATGCAGACACGACCCCGCAGCTACAAGGGAAACAAAATGAAGGTTTTCAGAACCAGAAAAATTGATCCCCGGGGAAAACCTTATGGGAAAATACTCCCTTATAAAAGACCAATCAGTAACACCTAAACCCCCCACCCCCTCACAATCCTCACTATCCCCCTTTTTGTACCCCCAAGGGAGCCTCTGCTCAAGGGAACCCATCTCAAACCCATTCACAACAGTCCCTTTTCCGAATGAGGCTTTTCCCCGAGTCCCCAAAAAATCGAAAAAAGGGGGTTCATCAGAGAAAATAACTTAAAACCCCCCCTCAGCAGTCCATTTTCCTGAAACCCTTTTTCAGAATATCAGTCCCCGTCCTTTTGTTTTTTTCCCGGAGAGAAGTGGCCCTTTTTTTTTCTGCCCCCTTGGACCAGGCCTTGCTCCAAGAGTCCCCCGCCTCACAGGGGCTGCAGATGCACTCACACCTGCCTGCTTTCCATTCCTGAGCAAGCTCGCAAATGCTGGGGAGCCCCATCCTGGGGAGCTGAAAAAACTTTTAAAAAGACGGGCCGGCGCTTGCTGGTCTTTCTTTGGGGGCCCCCCCGGGGCCCCTTTTTTTAAAAAATGGGAAACCCCCTCTCCTTGAATTCTTTAAGATTCGATAGAATTGTTGACGGGCAAACTTTCTACTTCTTTTCCCCCTTCCCCGTTAAAGGCCCTTTTGTGCATTGGGAATGAAAGACCAAATGTTTCTTTTGAAATAACCAAGTTAAAAGAAGAGAAAATGAAACCCCAAAAAAACCCGCCTCCTTTTAAAGTGGGGCCAGTGGTGTCATTCCCCCCCTTAAACAAGACAGATTGATCTCCCAGCCATGGGTTTATCAACACCCACACCTGTGTTAATTGGGGCCAAACATGAAAAGGGTTAGCTGGTTTTCCCTGGGGGCATCGGGCCAAAGAGGATTCGCGATGCACTTTCCGACTTTCCCCGC
>JARQOD010013686.1:0-14284 GCA_033576555.1 Oophaga sylvatica
ACCAGTTTATACCAGTTGTACAATAAATTATATACAGGAGATGACCAGGTTATCCATTTATAAAAAATTTTATGTCAGAATGAGGGTCTTATCACTAGGGCGGAGGGAAAACAGGGCCTTCCTTTCAAACATTCAGTAACTTATTACTTAATAAACCCAGAAGCACCAACAAAAAGTACACTTCTTTACACAGGAAAACAGCACCAAATGTCCATACGGCTCGCCTGCCAGGCCTGTGGCACACAGGCTGGGGTAATTCCAGCATCAGGCTTGGTCTGGAGCCAAACCCCAGGAGGCCTTCTCCCTCCAAGTCACAGACCTGTGCCAAACAACAGCTCCATACATAGGCTGTAACCAACCCAGAATAGGTAGGGGTACCAGACCTCCCCATCTCTCAACTACCCACAAACGGGCCATGTCACAAAGACATCTACTTTGCACAAACACAAAAAAACCCGATTGCTCCAGGGAGCAGCCTCTCTCAAACACTTACCTCCCTTGATACACGGCTTTACCCCTTACATACCTCCCCCCCAAACCCAAACCCTGGGCTTGGCACTTCCACTGCCTGACCAGAGCCCCTCCGGTCCCTTTGATAGCAACCCCTGTCAAAATCGGGCCCTGTCACTGAACCTTTTGGAACAAGTAACATCCGACTGTCACCTCCTCGTGGGTTTTGCCCCTGTTCCAGACCCCCACGGTTTTTGCAGCCGCAAAACCCTTAAGTCGAACCTATGACTGGCTGAGTCTGACAATTGTCATATGTCCCCGGGTCCCTCCTACATCACACTGAGGAACCCGAATAGTCCTACTTCTAACCCTTTTGCTTCAGAGGCTTATTCTATCTTTAAAAGAACCCCTTTGTTCTCCTACCTCAGTTGGAAGTGGTCGCCCACCTTCTTTCCATTTCCTGTACCTTAATCTGACATCTGCCCGTTCAGCTGCCACCTCTCGTAGGTAGCCGGATATTCAAGGAGTATTTGAATATTTTTAAGGCTCTCCATTGATCACAAGAAATGGAACCATCCCATCTTCCCACTACCTGGGCTTCGGTTCAGCCGGGGATCCTCTCACTCCGCCACACCGGACTTATTCACAATTTCTTGCTCATGATCAAGTCTTCCATGACTTTCCTCCCAACTTCTGGGCACTGGAATTATTCCTTCCCCAAACCCCAGGGACTTTAAGCTTTCCCTTGCATGCTCCAGACATCGAATGCTTCCTTATTCCTCAAAGGATCATCGTTTCGGCGGAACAGTGTAGGTGCAAGCACTCAGGACAGCCACCCCCTTACCATGACTTCCCTAGTCATAATACCCCAACTGCAACCTGGCCCCATTCACATTCACGCCCCCCCACCGCCTTTTAAATCCTCAAGCACGGCGTCACGGCACAAGTTCCCGCAGGCCTCGGGTACCCTTCCATCCCTGCAAGAGCGAAGCTCACCTTCTTGAAAAGGTTTGTGTGTAGCCCTGGTGGGGAAGGCCACCAGTACCCTGGAGAGTTGTGGAGGATAGCAGTTCAATGCTCAATACCCATTCATCAACATACACTAGAACACCCTTAGGGTATGTGTGATCGTAGGGAGTGGTCAGTGTGATTCTTTTGAGGATTCAGTAGTCATTTCCTGTCTTCGGACAGAGCAGACGTGGGATCTAGCTGGGATTGGAGGGGGAACGTCCAGCCTTTTCTATCAGCATTCAGCAAGTGGAGGCCATAAGGGCGGATATAGTCCCTCAGCCTGGTCGAGTGTACCTCACTTGGAAGACATTGATAAGGAAAAAGAGTTTAGTACAGAAATCTTCATTCCTGTCTCAAGGACGTGAAGGTTTCAGAGACGGCTCCGCCTAGAAGATTACTGAGAGCTGGTAACTAACTCAAAAGAAGAGAAGAAGGGAGTGATTACTACTTTTTGCAAGTGGAGTGTTTTATGCTACAAGGCCGCGGCAAGGCGAAAGGCAAGTGGAGGAAAATTTAAAAGGCTTTTGGATTGAAGAAGTCCTGCACTTGAACCGGTCCGGGACCGAAGGATCACTAAAGCTTACGCTTAGTGGAAGAAAACCAGAGGCTTACGGACCTTAGGTCGCGGCAAGCAGCCCCGAATAGTCGGTACGTAACTGGGGCAGGGGAGTGAAGACTTTGAGCCTGTTCAGCAAGATAGGAAATTCACCTCTCACAGGAAGGTCGACCACAAAATGATGGGCAGTACGCTAGGAAATAATGGAGTTATAGAGGAACTCGCTTCAGCTGGTTTTACCATCGTTGTGAAAGTAAAGGAGGCCCCTAACTTGTCCAGCTGCTATCTTGAATACATTCTCCTTGGATCAGCCTCCCTGGGACCTCCTGAAAACTTACAGTAAAAGGTAATGGGAAAGACGCGACCGGTGAACTGTTTATTTATTGCATCCGCACAACCTGCTTTAACTACCGACCTGAGGGAAAAGCCCACCTGTGGGACCCACTCTGCTGCCTCACCATCCCCTCCAAGATCTACGCACGCTGGTCACATTACCAGAGATACAGGGCGTCACGAACGAAAAATATCACCCCTGTAAAATTCCCCCAACATACCCCCGAAAAAAAAAAAACCGCCAGGGCCACAGACCGAGCCACCGCACCGGACACCCCATAGACTTCCATGGGCTCGGCTCTGAACCCCTTGCCCTGGTAACCACAATTGTGGTGGCGGGCGACCAAAAAATTTGGCGTCACAACAGGATCCGAACTTGCAACATTGCGAGCCCGTGTCCTATGGAATTTTTTTGTGAAAAAGGAAATCGCCATCTTTGTCGCCATATTCGCGCCCCAGCGCTGGAGAAGAAGGTGGGCGACTTTCGGGGCGTGACCCCCAGGGCGCGAAGAAAATGCCTGCCCTCTCAAAGTGCTACTACAACTGCGATCCCCCTACAGCGAAGGGGTCCGCCTCCCTTCACCCTTCCCTGCGAGGAGGAGGAGACGCAAACCCCGCCTCCACGGAAGAGACCGACGTCTCGGAGAGAAAGAAGGGAGAACGCTCTGGAACATCATGGAAGCAGGACTGTGCAGCGAGCAGGGAAGCGGAGGGAGGCAGGCCCCGCTCCCCGCCAAGCTGCCACCAGCACCGGAACCATCCGGGGTCCTGCACCTGCAGCAAGCATTGCTGGAAGTAAAAGAAGAAAATGCACGACTGAGAAAGAGGTCCAGCACCAATCTGGATTTAAGAGATTGAGAGACGCCGCGTACCCAGAGAAGCGGCGGCTGTGGGACGCGGTGTTTTTTCCCCCTCGACGACCCCCTACGTCTGGAGTTACCAAAACTCTCTGCCCAAGGCAAAGAGCAACCGGAGGCTGCCCCGAAAGTACCGATCCTGATCCCACCGTGAAGGGGTGGAGGAAGGAGGTTGAGGAGGTACCGCCAGTTTCCGAATGCCCGCCCGGCCAGGAGCCGCAGCAGATGATCGATCCCCCCGGCAGGACACCGGAGGGGTCCTGTCCGTCTTACCAGACATTGACTGGGAAGAGATGGAGCAGCGACAGCAGCAGGTTATGCGTCCCCAATTGAGCCATTGCGCACACCTGCTTCCTGCTCTGCATCACACCAGCATTGTGCGACCATTTCTGCATCGCAAAAGTTTGATTGCGATCTCAATTGACCACTACAAAAGCCTGCTTTTTGCCCATATCTTATGCTGCAGCAAGCTCCCCAGAGAGGCGGGCCCTGCGGCCTAGAGGACCGGAGTGAACCGGCCCTGCAGGTAACCACGATGATGACACCCTGCTGGAACCCCCGACATCCCACCAGCCCAGTGCACACCACCACACAGACCCCGATGGTGGAGTCGATGATCTTGGTGCTGGGCACTGGGCCCAGGAATAGGAACGTCCTGTGCGCCCATCGCATTGTTCCAGCCCCCGGGATGGGAAGTGTAACCAAAATTAACCAAGACATGTGAAGAACGGTAAGATCCGACAGGGTCTACCATATGTACTTTGTAAAAAGTTTGAGAATGTTTGCCAATCTTGCACTTTATTGTCAGAGATAATTTCTATGTTTTCTATATTTAGTAAATGCCCGCTGGGTAAACAGAGAAAAAGTTTTCACTTAATTATTAATAATGTGATATAATATTTGTCGTTTTGCTAACAATGGACTCAAGGCTGAGGACTGTGCCAGCCCAGAACTTATCTGTATATAGTTGCCTTCGGTGCCTAATATTGGTTTACATAAAACCACACAACTACCTCTAATACAAAACCCGTGTGGTGTGGCACTGAGTGAGGTCTGCATCCAGATGTCCTGCAGCCCACCCAGGACCCACGTTGAAGGTTTGGTGCGGGTCCTTCACAAGAATACTGTGTATTTTTGAATGTTTTGATGCCTTAAATACTTTTTGTATTTTTCTATATTCAATGTGTTGTTTGCAACGTTCAAGATACCTTACCTCCCGGATGGGACGAATAAATGTTTAATGTTGATGTTTAATGCATAAACAAAATTGTCTCTTTGTATTTACAGCCCGGGAGTGCTGTCTTTTACCATGGGGAATGTGTAGCCCTGGTGTGAAGGCACACGCATACCCTGGGAGTGTGGTGGAGAGATAGCAGTTCAATGCTCAATACCCATTCACTCAACATACACTAGACACACCCTTAGGGTAGTGTGTGACTCGTAGGAGTGGTCAGTGTGATTCGTTGAGTGATTCAGTAGTCATTTCCTGTCTTCGGACAGAGCAGACGTGTGGAGTCTAGCTGGGACTTGGAGGGAGGAAGCAGTCCAGCCTGGTTCTATCAGCAGTTCAGCAGTGGAGGCCAGTAAGGGCGAGATATAGATCACCTCAGCCTGGTCAAGCTGTACCTCACTTGAAGACATTGATAAGGAAAGAAGAGTTTAGTACAGAAATACTTCAGTCTCCTGTCTCAAGACAGTGAAGGTTCAGAGCGTGCTCCTGCCTAGAAGATTACTGAGATCTGGTAACTAACTCTAAAGGAAGAGAAGAAGGGAGTGATTATGACTTTTTGCAAGTGTGAGTGTTTATGCTACAAGCGCGGACAAGGCGAAAGGCACAGTGGAAGGAAATTTAAAAAGTGCTTTGGATTGAAGAAGTCCTGCACATTGTTAACCGGTCACTGGGGACCGAAGGATCACTAAAGCTTCACGCTTAGTGTAAGAAAACCAGAGGCTTACCGGACCTTAGGTCGCGGCAAGCAGCCCCTGAATAGTCGGTACGTAACTGGGGTCAGGGGGAGTGAAGACTTTGAGCCTGATCAGCAAGATAGGAATTCACTCTCTCACAGGAAGGCTCCGACCACAAAACTGACTGGCAGTACAGCTTTGGAATAGCTGGAGTTATAGAGGGAACTACCTTCATGCTGTTGTACTCATCGTTGTGAAAGTAAAGGAGGCCCCTAACTTGTCCAGCTGCTATCTTGAAATACATTCTCCTTGGATCAGCCTCCCTGGGACCTGCCTTACCATCTTACAAGTAAAAGGTATGGAAAGACGCTGACGGTGTGAGACGATTATTTATTTGCATGCCTGCACAACCCTGCTTTAACTACCGACCTGAGGGAAGAGTCCCACCTGTAGGGGACCCGACATCTAGCTGCCTCACCATCCCCTCAAGATCTACAGCAAGCGCTGGTACACATTACCAGAGACTACAGGTGGCGTCACGAACTGTAAAATAAATCTATCCCCTGTAAATATTCCCCCCAACATATCCAGACCGCCAGGGCCACAGACCGAGCCACCGCTACCTGTGACAAACCCCATAGACTTCCATGGCTCGGCTCTGATACCCCATTGCCCTGGTAACCCACAATTGTGGGGCGGGTCGACACATTTGATTCTTCTCGTCCTGAGAGTCAGAGCGGTTTTTCAAGACGTCAACCTCCCTTGTGAGCCATCTGCGTGGCACTTCCCCTGCTGGATTTCTACCTCCCGGAGGCCACTTCTTTGGTCAGTCTCTCCAGCTCACTCTCCTTCATTGCGATCAGATCGGGAGAACAGGACCGTTCATTCTGTAGAGCGGAGAGCTAATTTTTTCGGCTGTCCATGTATTTTCTGGAGCGGGGCCTTAGCCTCCTGCTCGATCTTGAGCTCTCGGAGAACTTTATCCTGCCAGCAGCGATGCTCATCCTCTCTCCAGAGAAGCTCCTGCTTATGCTTCTCATGGGCCTCTCTGATGCATGCGGTCTTCTCCTCCCAAGTCTGCAGACAGTTCCCGGAGGGCTTATTCACTTTGTGTCCTCGATTTTCACCTTGAACTTATCTTTGACTCCGAAGCCGCAATTTCCTCAATTTCTGTTCTTTCAGACTCTTTAATTCGGCTTGTAAATCTGCCACTTTTTGCTTCTCACGAGAAAACTTTTTGGTGGGGTCCTGATCTCCTGTGCTTTGTCGCATCAGGTCATTTCCACTGCGTATAACTGTGATGATACTGCAAGCTCCATTTCTTGTGCTGTACGGCAAAATCATACTAGGGTCCAACCCCCATGGGTATAAGCAGTCAGGGTTGGGCCTCTGCCCTGCGCCCTCCTCGCTCTCAGCGTGGTCCCGTGCCATCAGGGCCTGGATCACTTCGGCCTTGGTTTGGTCCATGGGAACAATCTGCCTCCACTCGCACATGGCAAGAAGAGCTTCCTTGCTACTCCGATTATACCAGTCGAATCCCCTCGTAGCCAGGTTCCAAAAAAAGATAGGATAGAAAACAAAGAGAAGGGAGGGTAACCGCAAGTACACACAATTGTCTCAGGACTAATAAACACTGAGTCTGTTCTCCAAAACTTTAGTTGCAGGGTCCCTGAAGAACCGTGCAAGTTTTTTAGTGAATGGAATGATTGCTCAGACCAGATCACTAATGCTCATAATCCCACCGCTCTGCCACCAATGTGATGAACGGCCCACATGACAGTTATAGCGATGTGTGCAAGGACTCAGGACTCACTTTGACCAGTGGATCCATGGACTGTCAGTTGACACATTTGAGGAGCTTGCAGTATCATCACAGTAACCAAGCAGAGCGCAGCTCCTCCTCGTTGAGCGATGGTATGAAGTAGCTTCTGCTCCTGCGCTTCCTTCTCTCTGAGCTGAGCCTTGGCTGCCGAGACCTCGACTTCAGGTGACGCACCTGATCCCTCTGCGCAGAGTTGATGGCTTCCAGACTCGACACCTTCAACCTCCCGTTAGCCAGCTGTTGAGAGACCTCATCGTGCTTTTTCTCCAAGCTTTGGACTTGCGCTTCCACCTGGCGGAAACTGTCGGATCGCTCTTTCCATGTGCACATTTCCTTTGTCAGTTTGTCGATTTGATCCTCTCCGTCGGGTGACAGCGTCAAATCTGACAGCTTCTTCTGCAGGCTCTCCGCTTTTTCTCAGAATTGTTCTCCAACTGCGATTTTAGCTGTTGGATCCCTGCCACCACCCTTGTCAGTTTTATGTTCTCCAGTCATCGACTACCTCAGTGCTGGGTTTGTCAGTGGTAAAGTGACCTCCTTATCAAGGACAGTACCTTGTTTCCCCTGACCCTGTCTCTTCCTCACCCCTCTTCGCAGAGGGTGTAGCCTGTCCTGCCTTTCTGGCGGCCGCCCTGTCCCCTGGCGACGAGAGGAAGACTTGCCATTTGTACCTGCGTCCGCCTTACCACACTCTTTTCCGCTTGCGTCACAGTCTGAATGGAAGTCACCACTACTCACCTTGTCACTACAAGTCCCACTCAGACAGGTGGGTACAAGGGGGCATTCTCTGCGTCTGGAGGAGAGAAGTTTTTCTCACCAACATAGAAGAGGATTCTTTACTGTTAGGGCAGTGAGAATCTGGAATTCCTTCCCTAGGGAGGTGGTGATGGCGAACTCAGTCGTGGGGTTCAGGAGAGGCCTGGATGTCTTCCTGGAGCGTCACAATATTGTATCTTACAGTTATTAGGTTCTTTAGAAGGACGTAGATCTGGGATTTATTCTGACGGATATAGGCTGGACTGGATGACAGATGGCTTTTTCGCCTGATAACTATGTTACTATGTTACTTAAAGCCATCATGCAGAGGTCAAGGGGAAGGTGGATGAGATTAACTCGCATTGTTAAGCCCCCGTCTCACATAGCGAGATCGCTGCTGAGTCACTAGTTTTGTGACGCAGCAGTGAGCTCACCAGCGATAACGCTGTGTGTGACATTCAGCAACGATCAGCCCCCCTGCCGGGTATCGCTGATCGTCGCTGAATGGCCTGGACAGTTTTTTGATCGCTGGTCTCTCCCGCTGGCCAGCACGCATCGCTGCATGTGACAGGCAGAAGACCAGCTGGTATCCAAGGTATACATCGGGTTTCTAAGCGCCGGGCGGTGCCTAGAAGCCCGATGTGTACGTTAGATACCAGCGCGCTGGTGCAGGGGAGCTGGTAACCAAGGTACACAGCGGGTTTCTAAGCGCCGTGCGGTGCCTAGAAACCCGATGTTTACCTTGGTTACCAGCTCCCTGCACCAGAGCGCTGGTATCAAACGTACACTGCGGGTAACTAAGCGACGTGCATCGCTTGTTACCCGCAGTGTCGCTGTCCTGATCGCTGCCTGTTTGGCAGCTCACCAGCGATCATTTTAGCGACACACCAGCGATCCTGACAAGTTCATATCGTTGTCGGGAACGCTGGTGTGTCGCTATGTGTGACGGGGCCCTTACAGTATTTAATCAATTTGCATAGTTTGTCCTGTTTTGCAGGTCAACAAAGTAGCTAGCTTGGACAATGTGTAGATAACATATTAACAAACATACCGTATTTTTCGGATTATGAGACGCCCCTTTTTTCCCCCAAAGTTTGGGGGAAAATGGGGGTGCGTCTTATATATATCTTAACGATACCGTTGCTGCAGGCTGGGATGAGGTGTTGTCCAGTGGTGCTGCGGGGGTGTCCAGCGATGCTGCCCTGTGCGTGCCCAGCAGTGCAGCTGGTGTCTCCGGTGCTGCGGTGGGCTCTGCCGACATTTTGCAAAAGGCTAGAGCCCTCCGCAGTTCCATGTTTTCCTGTGCGGTGTACTCCGGGAAAATGGCCGCCGGGGGTGGCGCATGTGCAGATGGAACTGCGGGGTGCTCTGGCCTTTCGCAAAATGTCGGCAGAGACACCAGCAGCACGCCTGGGCACCCACAGAGAACCGGGCAGCACCCACCGGACAACTGCAGCAGTGCCGGACACCCCCCCAGCAGTGCGCCGCACATCGGAACACCCCCTCATCCCAGCCTGCGGCCTGCAGCATCGCCCCACTCCTGCCTCCTCCAGCAGCGACCCTGGGAAACCCACTTCACCGCAGCCACCACCCCCGTAAGCAATAAGATGCAGGGATTAAAAGCACCACCATTTTATTTTTAGAAAAAAATTCCTATTTTTCTCCTCAAAATTTAGGGTGCATCTTATAATCCGGACTGTCTCATAATCCAAAAATACGGTATACTGTTCGATTACCTTACTCCCTGTCACCCAAGATAACATAGTATGCTAACAAAACAGTTGATAATAAACATCAACTGAAAAGTCAATGCTAAAAGCTCATATGAACAATAGTCAGCGTTTCTTGACCAACCAAGAAAGACGCATACATTCAAAAGTCAACATAAGGATAATAACACGTCTCTGCTCCTCCTGAACTTACATCTGGATAATTAAAGGGAATCTGTCACCCCATTATAGCCATATCAGCTAAAGATATGGCTGAATAGTGCGTCCCATAAGCGAGCTATCGGTAGGTATCATATATCCTGATACCCCCGTTTTGATAGCAAAATACCATAGTAAAGTTGGGATTATTTCTGTAAATCAGGGCGGTCAGGTCCGGAGGGCGGCGTTTTCTGTCCTCCTCCTCCCCCGCTCCTCGGCATCTCTTGCGTATCGCCGTCTGTGAATCCCACAGACACGTTCGGCTTCCCGCGATTGCGCATTTCAAATTCCGCCCCGCACATGCGCAGTGTGCTGTGCTCAACAGTGGGCAAAGCATAAAATCATTACAGCGCAGGCGCCACTCTTTCCTTGCCCCGGAAATGACTGCTTGCCTTGATGCCGAGGAGCGGGGGGGGGGGGGGAGGACAGAGAAAAGAAAACGCCGCCCCCGGACCTGGCCGCCCTGATTTACAGAAAATAATCCCAACTTTACTAAGGTATTTTGCTATCGAATCAGGGTATCAGATATAAGCTGCATACCGATAGCTTACTTATGGGACGCACTATTCAGCCATATCTTTAGCTGATATGGCTAAAATGGGGTGACAGATTCCCTTTAAGATGCTTAGTCAAGCCCCTAGCACGGGCCCTGTAGGGCCACAGATCCATGTGTGCCACAGCTGAGAGTAACAGTCTGCTCGCCATGACTGAAACACTCTCCTCTCCTCTCTCCGGTGACTGCAAGTCATGTTATGGGGTAATACTGGGTGGCCCTGGATACAGGGGCCCCGCTCCTGTGGGGCTCAGCTGGAGGCATTGATGGCCCCGGGCTCCTGATGTTCTCTCCTCTCCTCTGGTGACTGCAGTCATGTAATGGGGTAATACTGGGTGGGCCCTGGGTACAGGTGGTCCTGCAGGCGGCTCCTCTCCTCCTGTGTGCTGGTCCCGCTCCTCTCCTCTGGTGACTGCAGGTCATGTTATGGGGTAATACTGGGTGGGCCCTGGTACAGGTGGTCCTGCAGGGCGGCTCCCTCCTCCCGTGTGCTGGCCCCGATCCCGCTCCTCTCCTCTCCGTGTGCTGGCCCCGGTCCTGCGGGCATCTCCTCCCGTGTGCTGGCCCCGATCCCACGGGCGGCTCCTCCCGTGCGCTGGCCCCGATCCCGCGGGCGGCAACTCCCGTGTGCTGGCCCAGCTCCTCTCCTCCCGTTGCTGGCTCCGCTCTTCTCCTCCCGTATGCTGGCCCCGCTCCTCTCCTCCCGTGTGCTGGCCCCGCTCCTCCTGTTGCTGGCTCCGCTCCTCCCGTGTGCTGGCCCTGCTCCTCTCCTCCCGTGTGCTGGCCCCGGTCCTGCTTCTCCCGTGTGCTGGCCCCGGTCCCGCTCCTCCCGTGTGCTGGCCCCGATCCCGCTCCTCCCGTGTGCTGGCCCCGGTCTCGCTCCTCCCGTGTGCTGGCCCCGGTCTCGCTCCTCCCATGTGCTGGCCCCATTCCTCTCCTCCCATTGCTGGCCCCGATCCTCCCGTGTGCTGGCCCCGCTCCTCTCCTCCCATTGCTGGCCCCACTCCTATCGTTGCTGGCCCTGCTCCTCTCCTCCCGTGTGCTGGCCCACTCCTCCCTTGCAGGCCCTGCTACGCTCCTCCCATGTGCTGGCCCCGATCCTCTCCTCCTGTGTGCTGGCCCCGCTCCCCTCCCACGTATATAGCCGGCCCCGCTCCCCTCCTCCGTATATAGCCGGCCCCGCTCCCCTCCTCCGTATATAGCCGGCCCCGCTCCCCTCCTCCGTATATAGCCGGCCCCGCTCCCCTCCTCCCGTATATAGCCGGCCCCTCTCCTCTCCTCCGTATATAGCCGGCCCCGCTCCCCTCCTCCCGTATATAGCAGGCCCCGCTCCCCTCCTACGTGTATAGCCGGCCCCACTCCTCTCCTCCGTATATAGCCGGCCCCACTCCACTCCTACTTATATAGCCGGCCCCGCTCCCCTCCTCCGTATATAGCCGGCCCCGCTCCTCTCCTCCCGTATATAGCCGGCCCCGCTCCTCTCCTCTGTATATAGCCGGCCCAGCTCCCCTCCTCCCGTATATAGCCCGCCCTGCCCCTCTCCTCCGTATATAGCCGGCCCCGCTCCCCTCCTCCGTATATAGCCGGCCCCGCTCCCCTCCTCCCGGTTGCTGGCTCCTCTCCTCCAGTATATAGCCGGCCCCGCTCCCCTCCTCCCGTTGCTGGCTCCTCTCCTCCAGTATATAGCCGGCCCCGCTCCTCTCCTCCGTATATAGCCGGCCCCGCTCCTCTCCCCGCTCCCTCCTCCGTATATAGCCGGCCCGTCCCTCCTCCGTATATAGCGCCCCGCTCCTCCTCCGTATTAGCGGCCCCGCTCCCTCCTCCGTATATAGCGGCCGCTCCCTCCTCCGTATATAGCCGGCCCGCTCCCTCCTCCGTATATAGCCGGCCCGCTCCCCCTCCGTATATACCGCCCCCCCCTCCGTATATAGCCGCCCGCTCCTCTCGTATAAGCCGGCCCCGCTCCTCTCCCGTATATAGCCGGCCCCGTCCTCTCCTCCGTATATACCGGCCCCCTCCCTCCTCTATATAGCCGGCCCGCTCCCTCCCGATATAGCCGCCCCTCCCCTCTCCTATATAGCGGCCCTCCTCCCCGTATATAGGCCCGCTCCCTCTCCGTATATAGCCGGCCCGTCCTCCTCCGTATATAGCGCCCCTCCCCTCCGTAATAGCCGGCCCCTCCCTCCGTTACCGGCCCCGCTCCTCCCGTTAGCGGCCCCTCCCCCTCCGTATTACGGCCCCGCCCTCCCGTATATAGCGCCCTCCCTCCTCCGTATATAGCGCCCCCTCCCCCGTATATCCGCCGCCCCTCCGTATAGCCGCCCCTCCCTCCTCCTAATAGCCGCCCCTCCTCCCCTTATAGCCGGCCCCCTCTCCGTATATAGCGCCCGCTCCTTCCGAAGCGGCCCGCTCCCCTCCGTATATGCGGCCCGCTCCTCCTCCGTATATACCGCCCGCTCCTCCTCGTATATGCCGGCCTCCCCTCTCCGTTAACGCCCTCCTCTCCTCCCGTATATAGCCGGCCCCCTCTCTCCGTAATAGCGGCCCCTCCTCCCGTATTGCGGCCCGCTCCCCCGTATATAGCCGCCCTCCTCCCGTATATAGCGCCCCCCCTCCTCCGTATATACCGGCCCGCTCCTCCTCCGTATATACCGCCCGCTCCCTCCGTATATACCGGCCCCGTCCTCCTCCCTTATAGCGCCCTCCTCTCCGTATATAGGGCCCGTCCTCCTCCGTTGCCCGCTCCCTCCTCGTAATAGCCGGCCGCTCCTCCCGATTGCGGCCCGCTCCCTCCCCGTATATAGCCGGCCCCGCTCCCTCCTCCCGTTATAGCCGGCCCCGCTCCTCTCCTCCCGTATATAGCCGGCCCCGCTCCCTCCTCCGTATATAGCCGGCCCCGCTCCCTCCTCCCGTATATAGCCGGCCCCGCTCCCCTCCTCCCGTATATAGCCGGCCCCGCTCCCTCCTCCGTATATAGCCGGCCCGCTCCTCCTCCTCCGTATATAGCCGGCCCGCTCCCCTCCTACCGTATATAGCCGCCCCGCTCCCCTCCTCCCGTATATAGCTCGGCCCCGCTCCCTCCTCCCGTATATAGCGGCCCGCTCCCTCCTCCGTAGCCGCCCGCTCCTCCCCGTATATAGCCGGCCCCGCTCCCCTCCTCCGTATATAGCCGGCCCCGCTCCCTCTCCTCCGTATATAGCCGGCCCCGCTCCTCCCTCCCGTATATAGCGGCCCCGCTCCCCTCCTCCCGTATATAGCCGGCCCGCTCCCTCCTCTCGTATATAGCCGGCCCCGCTCCCTCCTCCCGTATATAGCCGGCCCCGCTCCCCTCCTCCGTATATAGCCGGCCCCGCTCCCTCCTCCGTATATAGCCGGCCCCGCTCCTCTCCTCCGTATATAGCCGGCCCGCTCCCCTCCCCGTATATAGCCGCCGCTCCTCTCCTCCCGTATATAGCCGGCCCCCTGCTCCCTCTCCGTATATAGCCGGCCCCGCTCCCCTCCTCCGTATATATAGCCGGGCCCCGCTCCCTCCTCCCGTATATAGCCGGCCCCGCTCCTCTCCTCCCGTATATAGCCGGCCCCGCTCCCTCCTCCGTATATAGCCGGCCCCGCTCCCCTCCTCCGTATATAGCCGGCCCCGCTCCTCTCCTCCGTATATAGCCGGCCCCGCTCCCCTCCTCCGTATATAGCCGGCCCCGCTCCCTCCTCCCGTATATAGCCGGCCCCGCTCCCTCCTCCCGTATATAGCCGGCCCCGCTCCCCTCCTCCGTATATAGCCGGCCCCGCTCCCCTCCTCCGTATATAGCCGGCCCCCCTCCTCTCCTCCGTATATAGCCGGCCCCGCTCCCTCCTCCCGTATATAGCCGGCCCCGCTCCCTCTCCTCCGTATATAGCCGGCCCCGCTCCCTCCTCCGTATATAGCCGGCCCCGCTCCCCTCCTCCGTATATAGCCGGCCCGCTCCCTCCTCCGTATATAGCCGGCCCCGCTCCCCTCCTCCCGTATATAGCCGGCCCCGCTCCTCTCCTCCGTATATAGCCGGCCCCGCTCCCCTCCTCCGTATATAGCCGGCCCCGCTCCCCTCCTCCGTATATAGCCGGCCCCGCTCCTCCTCC